>JAHZND010002392.1:0-33394 GCA_027744115.1 Acrocyrtus sp. NNG-2020
CGCCTGGTGGAATATAGGCTCCATTAGGGGCTCCATAAGATGAAGGAATTGGGGCTCTGTTTGGATATCCTATACAACAACAAAGGGTTTTACGGACTAAACGAAGAAGGCTTGCAGCCATGAAATTTGATAAGAGAAGGAGAACGGAGAGTAACTAGTAATTACAATATGAGCACGTACCTTGTACTGGGGGCTCAGCACGCGCACATCCAACAAGCAGAATAATAAACTGTTGAAAATTAATAATTTTAGTTAGATATTACACAATTAATTTTAGTGTCCTATAACCTTATTGATGTATCTTATTATTTTAATTAAGTTATTTATACATAGTCAGGTATGCATTTTTGCAATCTCTATTTACTAAAATTTCCTTATAAATTGGGAGGAGGAACGAGTCAGAGCAACAGGAAATTAATTAGTGCAAAGAAGGACAGAGCAATAATTAATGATATCAGCAGCCAATATAATATGAGAAATATTAAAATTAGTCATATCGCAAAAGGAACTGCTTTTTTATAGCAGCAAACATACATACAAATCTGGACTGAGCATGCCTGTAATTAGTGAAAATTAACAAATAGTGCTCGGGAGCAAATACTTTACAATAAAAATGAGTAGTTCGCAATTAAATAATTAATTAGTTATAATACTTTGACTTCAATTAGTACACTCTCCTGCATTATCGAATTCCTACTCCTCCTGCTACATCAAAAACCGTTTTTTAACAATTTATCATAGAATATTTCGCGAAGATCTGGGCCAGTTTGACTATATCTGGAGCATCTGGAGTGCATTCAATCCTATTGATTTCTTAATTTTTGTTAGAAGATCAAGATCATAAATATGTGTAGCTATTTGCTCATACAAAAATAGTCATAAAAATAAGCGGCGATGCGACTGTTACGTAACGCATCTTTGTTTATTAGAAAACAACAATGCAGTTCAGCTCACACAGTCAAGTAATGCAACTGAAAGAAGGCTGTGAAATATTTGCAAATTTGCACATGGTGCGAGCAGAAATGCAGTTTTATTTCCGAGCCCTAAGGGAATATATGTTTTATGTTCACTACTTTTTCAAAGTGCATTTTATTTTTAGTTTAAAGAAAAGTCTAGCATACTAGCTAAGCCATGCATTATATTGCATTACTCTTGTCGTTAATTAGTCACTCACATATTATGCAAGAAAAATCTATAAAAAAGGTCTAACGAAATCAGATGCAACATTGTCTAAGTCAAGGTATCAGTTTTTGCAGAAAAGTGCAACTACCTATATATTTTAGCACTTGGTGATAAGCGTGATGCAACATTCCATTTTTACTCTGAAACTAAAAAGTTCTCTAGCTTTTGGGACTTCTAATTCAGTAAGTTCAAATTATACCAGACGCGAACAACAGTAAAATTGCTGCAAAGTTAGAAACTGAATCTTACACATCCGCGAATTTTCCAAGAGTACTCCTTCATTCCCATTCTGAAGATAAGGTATTTTCAGCGCATGAACTTGTAAGAGGAAAATAACTTAAGGCCTAGTCATTCCTGAAGCAAATTTGTCCCACTTGGTGCTTGGAGGAAAAAGGCACGAAAATGGTACGGGGTGATTTCTATCAACCCCAACGCACAAAAAACATTCACTTTTCAGAAAACGATTTACTTTTTGCGATTACACTTTAAATTTCTTCTGAACTAGTACGTTTTGATTAGATTAACGGATTACGTTCACTTTTCAAAAACTGGGTTCCACTTCTCAGATTTTGCTGATGTCTCAGTCTTAGCAATGGATATTCCTTTCCTCTTTTTCCTCTTTTTTCCCTCCACTGACCACGACTGCTTCTTCAAAAATACGAACTAGCGTTCCTCTGAAGTCACCGATGCACTTAAAAATTTGCATGCCCCTCCGCTCTGTTCACTGTCACCTTCCAGCGAAAACTGAATTCGCTGAAAACGGACTCAAACCGTTATATATGCCGTTTATTTCGTGTCTTACAAGTTACAAGATAAAAATTTTTGCTATTTTTTCATGTTTTTTTACTGAAACCTGTGACCAGCCGCCCTTCTGCCTCTTCTCCACTAACCCTCTTCTACTGATTCTGATTCTGATGAAGATGGCAAGGGTTATATTTAATTTTTTTTCTTGTTTTTTATTAGCAGTATGATTTTTTACAGTAAACTATGTAATTCAGAAACAACAGCGATATTATGCTTAATGATTCCCTGTGCGGTATAAACGTGCAAAATGTATTATATAATTGGACGTAGGGAGGAAAAAGGCTATTTGACAAAGTTGTATTTTATTTTATTATCAGTCACTTTCTTATGTTAAGTTGCGTACGTAATGTGCAATATTATGCAGTCTGCAGTTTTCTTTAAAAGATAACTCGCATTTTCATTCTTTTTTTGAAGACAATACAAGCACATGTTAACTTTTATTGAAGAAACGGGGTAGACAAAAGTACCCCTTTTCTTTTGCATCGTAACATCGCACATCGCACCTCAAGTAAACATTTTGCCGTGATTTCTCACAAGGCATTCCATAGTAAGCAGCATATTTTTTTATTAAGGCAACAATGTGTGTTGTTCACTATGAAACATCAAGCTTGTCTTTACTCGATATACAAGAGATACCAGATAAGGTGAAAGATTAATGGATAAAGACAATCAAGCTAAAAAAACTGACATTTTTACTCTTAGGTTCACTGGGGTTGACTTTTTTCGAATCCATATTGTTTTGCAGGTATACCTACATCGTGTACTGTGCAAGTTCCCACAACGTTTTTTACAGCTTTTCTCTCATCACGATTTCAAACCGTTTTCAATTCGAGATTGATCTTATTAAGTATTACATAAGTGGGGATATAGGTGATAAGTCTGTGTATTAGTATTGGGGTGTACTATTGCAGGCAAATAATTCGCGAGATTTTTAGCAAAGAAAAAGCATCAGCATCAGCATCAGCGCGAAATACGCTACACGTAATTCAAAAAAACTGATAAAAAGCTGTCACTTTGTTAGTACGTAATATTATTTAGTGTTGCAGTTTTGTACTCCTCCACAACAAGTTCGTCAATTTTAATTACCTATGCTTGTAACATCCCATTAAAACATTTTAATGGAAAACCTCTCACAAAATAAGTGTGGAATTTAATAAATATATTTATAACAGCCACACACGCTAGAGCACTTGGCTGTAGCAGTTTTTCAATTAACACAAAAAAATTGTTCTCAGTTTGGAAGCAGATCATTATGAAAATTTTATGACAGATTGACAGGCATGTGCGAACAAAATACTTTCTTTCTTCTTTCTAGCTACAGATCATAGATCAACACAACAAACTGCACTAAATGTAATTGCTAGACTATCACATTTCATAGGCATTTTCGACTACAAGTTGTACTGGATTCTTATTCTTGTCATTGGTGAGCGGCTACTCTTCAGCAGATCTGTGTCCAATATCACTATCAGTACCTACGTTGACGTAAATTTACCTCGCTGCGATGAGGAAATAAAAGTTGAATCAGATTTTGTTTTTTTTACCTTTTACATATAAAAATCATTTCTAAAAGTTAGTAATTTTTATATTAGAGTACGAATTTGTATTGTTTCATTTCGTTATTTGTTGTCATTCCTGAATGAAATGTATGTTTGGTAAATACTTTTTAAAAGTATGATTTTCAGTTCTATTGTGATTGTGGCTGAAATTTTTGTTCAACCAGTTATTAAAATATAACGCAATCAGATTTTTGTTTAAAAAAATAATAAGGCTGAAATGTCCGAAAAGGAAGTCATAAAATTATTCATGGTTTCAACATCAATTCATAATAATTCTATTCTGTTGACTTTTTAAAACTGAAGATTGCTTTTATTTTACATGATTTTATAGTCTCTTTGAAATGATAAGGATCAAATTGTGACAGGCGAAGTCCTTCCTTGAGGGAAATATTTTCTGCTAATTCTAGCAAAAGTAAAACAAAAGAACGAGGCAAGTGGTTCAAGCATGCAGTGCCGTGAAACTGATTTCCATCAAGATTACATTATGACAAAAAGCCTAGGCAGAGAGAGGCATAACTGAAATTTTATTTCGCAATAATTTGCGACGAAACTCATCATATACATGCTTCATTGATGCTTTCTACTAATGTTTTAAAGGAAATTGACATTTTAAATTGAAGTTAATTTTGTGAAGAATTACAACAAAAATTATTCATAATGGTTATCGGTTACCCCTTCAGTTACATTGTGATTGTGAGGGCAGAGGACATCAAGTACGCAAAAGTGTATTCACTTAGAATGGCTAAAACACAGTATCAAAGGCTGTAACGAATGACATTCATTTATAGTAACGATAAGTGAAGTCATCAGGTTGAATACCACAATTAAGTTGGATACATAATACATAGTTCATTGGAACCTACCGCAAGACAATTTTGTTTCAATGAAAGTTGTTTGTTCCATCACTTAACTTTAATTGAAGAAAAAATCAATGCGTAAACCTTGTTTATTCATAATGAGTTTCTTCCCCTTCCCTTTAAGAAATTACTTCAGGTAAACCAATTACTGCAGTTGATAGAATATACATCATACAAAATATAAATCCAGCGGATTTTGCAGCACAGGTTTTTAATTTTCATCGGTTTTTCGTTTGTTGGCTTTTCTTTTCTTACTTTTCTTAAAACGACAGATACAGATACGCAAATATACTGTGAAATAGCCTCATAGATATTAGACTTTATAGCTAAAACTTAAAATTAAATGGTTTAATACTTGGCTTTCTCTATAAATAACTACATATAGCTATTTGGTCACTATCAAAAAGGCTCTATTCATTTGTTCATGGGTATGCATCAGTAACAAGAGCGCTACTATGCCCGTTGGTACTTGTCATACATTTCATTAGAAAAATTACGTCATGAAAAAATAAACTAACATGAACCTTGGCAATCAATCAGTTAAGGAATATCTACATTGCCCAATCCAAATCAGTTCACTAGGTGCATCCACGCTCCCATATTAAAGCTATCGGAAGTAAGCTAAAAGTTCTGAAAGTTAGTGCCAATAACTATTTACTTTTTAGATTCTAGTTATTATTAGCTCCAGATTCACATAGTATTCGACGTTTACAGGATGTGTCACTAATACATAGGCAATTAAAATTCTTTGAAGAGGCAACTGCATAATATATGCCTACCTAATGGTTAGGCTAATACACCTGAAACATCGCGTAAATTATTTGTCAAACACGTAGGTACTACTCGATTTTTAATTGGACACTATTAACTGTAATTATTATGTGCTCTCACGACTCCTGACATGCTTTATTGTTTTGATTCTAGTAACAGGAATAAATTCACGCGTGAGAAGCAACCGGTCATTACACTACTCCTTCCACTCAGGGAGCTTTAGGCAAAGCAAATATCGAGACATATTGAAAGCTTTATTACAATTTTTTTCATTAATTAAAACTGCAATCTATTTTATAAGCGAGCAATTACGATATGCTTAGACTACACACCTGCTTCTTCCAATCAATGGATTCCACGCACGAACATAAAAAACTGCGTACTTATCTAAGCTGCGTAAGAATGGCTTCAAATGTGCAAGTTACGTTGATACCTCCCTTCAGGTCTTTTTCCATCCTATCCCAGTACCTAGTAAATACCTACCCAGTTTTATTGCTTTTATTACCAATTTAAACTAGCACAAACAAATTAGCGAACATGAAAATTGCTTCTACTTAACGTATGCAAATCTAAATCAATAGCGTCAAGTACTCATTGTTGTAATTATTGACAGTAATAGTAGGAGCTTAGACGAGCTTACACAAGTTGCGCAACCCAAACTTCCTACACTGCTCCTTTTCCTGTGTGTGAGTGCCCAACACCTGTAGGCTGTGCGACTAATCAGGTACAGGATATGATGATTAATTGCACCTAAATGTTTTCAATTTTCATATGATTAAAGTCTAAGAGAAGATGTTCGTACAGCTATTTTCATATTAAGCATATCGATTTTAAATAGAAGCTGAATTCTTTGACACTTTCATTACAAAAGAACAATTGATATGACAAGTTTGCTTTGATATTTTATTCAATATTCACAGAAAACAAAATATTTAAGCAGGAGTGCATCATACGGCACAGTTAGCGTTGGCACTTGAGTGTATATTGTAATTTATTATAATAATTGTTTAATTTTTAAAAAAATACTTACATATGCAGCAGGAAAGAAAAATTTGCTCGACAATAATGATGAGCTGCATTGAGAATTAAACAATGCATTATGGTACTGTGTAGAAGCCAGTGAGAAAAATAGGAAGGAAAAGGTGAGATCTAAGCAGCTCTTTTAATACTTTGAAATTGTTTAAAATGTATGATAATGTTCTCTCACATGTATAAGTGATAATAGAGCAGTGGAAGGTAGCGAGATAAATAGGTATGCTAGTCGGGTGATTATAAATTTATTTTGTTTCTAGTAGTCAAACCGGAAGTAGTCACATTTTCAAGTGTAACTAGTGCCATGGCGCGAATGCTCTAAAGTGTAATGTGAAGAGAGGGGTGCTTAACCACCGACATGTGTGCAGCGATAGTGATAGCGCTTCCCATTTATATGCTTCTTCAATTTCTGTTACTGAAATTGATTCCACTTACGCCATCACACAGAATACCTATAGATAATTATTCCAAATTATAGGGTGCATAAAATAAATTCGTCAAAACTTATTTTCGCGAAAATAAAATTTGTCCTATGAATACAAATTTGAAGATCTAAGCGCATCCAAGTGAATAAGCAAAGCCGGACATGCAGAAAATCAAGCTACTATTATGGGTTTTATGACATGTGAAGTGACGATTATGGATACGGATGTAATTTTTTAAATAGTTAATTTTTCTAACTTAGCCAAGTCTCATTTTTTACCCTGCTTCTCTAGCTTGAAAGACTATTCAAATCAAAGGCAATGTGAGTTATAGTTTTGCTCCATTTAGGGTCATACGCTACACTCTTCTGAGGTATCAAGCTGTGAGGCATAAATACTTGCAGCAAAAATTAGGAATTTTATTATGTCACATTCACAACTTTAAGATAGTACCAACAATATTATTAATAATAATGAGGAAATGATGTTAGAACAGAGGAAAATATCAATACAAAAAAGGTAGTCGTTTTTTACAGGCATGTGCATATTTATACTCGTACAGCAAACGCGCGGCACATTGAAGCTCATTTTATTCCCTATTAAGTGTGCTTTATCAACTCCCTGCCTTATTATTCTAATGACTGTTCGGAAAAACTCTCTGCCGGCTTCACTTTTCATTTCACTTCGTCGCTATATTTTTATCGGTACGAAAATCAGTGTCGCTTTGTCGAAGTCAGGAAGTATTTTATGAGGATGCTGAGGAGACAACTGACAAGTCAGCTTTGAATTACCAAGGACTGCACTGACCAGGAAATGATTTTTCTCATTTATTATGCTCAAGTCTGAAACTTCATGAGCTTCTGCTTATGTAACTATTTTTAATGGAAAGTGCTCAAAAGAATTGATTGCCAACTAATCTAATCATGGTTTACCTAATAACTTGAAGTCTATAATTTCTTTTCGTTAATTTTTGAGCGGATCATATATGCAGATAAACACTGAAGATGAGTATAAGTGGCGGTGTGGGAAATCGCGCTTAGCTTTCTTCTGACCATTTTCCAAAATTGCAAGCGGTGTTCCCATCATATAGATAATTTTTTTAAAAGTGCAGTAAAAGTCCGTTGTGTGGCTTTGATTGAACCACCGACCGTAAATTCGTCTCTAATCAATGCAAAAAGCCATTCAGAAATGCAATAACTATATAAAAACAGAATTTTTTATATCTTCTTGCAGGATTTTTTTTTAAAACAAGAGCTATGCACTGTAGATAAATACCTATAAATAATATACATTAAAAACTTTACGAAATAAGCAGTATNCAGGATTTTTTTTAAACAAGAGTTATGCACTGTAGATAAATACCTATAAATAATATACATTAAAAACTTTACGAAATAAGCAGTATGTCATCTTGATAGCTTAGCTATATACCATCTATGCTGCTGATACGATGCTGATTTCACTTGAAGATATCATTCAAAAGAAACCAATCCATCTACCTACCGACGGTCATTCATTCTTTTTTTCTGACAGTTTATGTGCTGATAAGAAGTATATGCAGTCCCTGCTCAGTCACAGTTCATCTCCCCGTCTTTGCTGAGCTGAAGCTATATTTTTATCACATTAATTGCCCTCTGCAGTATCTCTGGGTGGCTGATTGCTATATTTTTATAAGCCATATTTTTTGTTCGGATTTCGTAATACTTGTATATGTCACGCAGATATTATAGTCAGGTGCAGTTTTTTAACTATAAAAAACTTTGTTCTACGGCACGTAAAAGCTATTACGATTGTTAGAGTAGGTACGCTTATTAGGAAAACAATAGAAAAGGTCAATTCGGGATTGAGGTACATTTTGTGAGAGTTATAGAGAATGCGGCAAAAATAATGATATAGGAATTAGGAGTTAGTCCTAAATTAGGAGTAGGAAACACGAAGTAAAAATAACGTGCACATTTTATTTTGGCAGCGGTTAAAAGTTTATTATCCTCTTCTTAAACTTTAATTCGGTTTCAATTTTGGGGTTGCGTAGACTTATATGACATATGTACAACTAGATAAGCTGTCATCTCCTCCTCCTACATAAAGCAACATTATTCCTAGTGCAATTTAAAAGCACGCGTACGCATGTCGATATTTCGCAAAAGTCATTAAAATCATTTCCATGATTATAAGCTGTATAATTATTTTTCTAACGGACATGTTCTGCTGTGTAAGTCATTACAAAAATAACTAATGTGGGAAGTTATGCGATTTAGAAATAAAAAAAATGCAAATGTACGCAATGCGTCAAGTATGGATTGGATAATTTAAGTGATGTAGTTCTGCGCGCGGTGTGAACAAAATCAACCCGTAAACAAGATTTTGCGTGCCTTGGAACATTTTTGAACTGCAGTTGTGTAAAATTAACTCAATTTTTGCAACGTGCATATAAATGGTGCACAAGTAAGTATTATCTAGCTGAATATAAAAAAACCATCCTGACTCCTTGGGAGAGAGAAAACAGAAATAATCGCCACCACTTTGAGAATATAATCTGCTAAAAATGCAAAACAATGCGATGGCCATTTTTATTATTTTATACTCGAACTCGAACAATAAATAGACAAAAAAAATCCCTCGGAGATAGCCATGAAGTTGCAAAAAAGCACGCCTGGCCGTGTCAACAATTGGACAATGCAATGTCAAGCACATGCTAAAGTATTGTAAAATGGAGCATTACGATAAATGATTTGCGTATTTTTAAAAAATACATGGATGGTGGTGGTGGATAACAAGAACAATTATGGGACAAATGATCCATGTTAGAGATGTTAGAGATCGTCATTATTGAACTCCTGACTGCACTTTAACTTTTAGGCGTGGGACAATCTGACATTTATAGCAGCTTCTGTAAACTGTACAAGGAGCACGATGCCAGTCGCGCATTGTCATGTTGTACAAGCTATTTAAGTAAATAAAATCGCAGAAGGATAATTTAAAGTTGCGAAGAGCATCTTAAATGTTCAGATCTGATTGACAGTTTGCAATACAAATACGTTTAGTATATTGCGGTGGTTTCGCGCAGAATTACCTGAGAAATATCCATAATACATAGCAGTCTTGCAGTGTAAGGTCTTTTTTCATGTTTGTTTGATTTTGACAGATTGCAAAATATACAGAAAACTGGCCGTAAATTCCACGTAAATTGCAAATTCTTCAAGGTGCCATGTATGTAATGTAAGTTATCTTTACAGAATTATAATTTATTATACAAACGTGAGAAATTCATAGGTAACTCTTATACGAAGAAATCTATATCAAATCGCTATACAACTGTAGGTATTGGGTTACAGTTGTAAAAATAGTTACATTTTGCATTTCAGTTTTGTTCTCGAAATACGGCTCTACTATGCGAACATGTCGTACAGTGACAATGACATAGATGACATATACACCCACGGAATTTTTCTCCGTCGAGTTCACACCTCCTTTATCTTTTAATCTGCAACTAAAATTCCAAAGTGAAGCAGGCATTAATAAAAAATATGTAAATTGCTAATGAAAGAATCCATTAGTAATAGATAAGACTACGTGTTGATGAAAGATTAAGTTTGGAATAAAGGGCAGATTCTCCTCATAGATTGAGATATTGAGAAGTACCGAGGGCTCTTGCCACCAGCATTAACATAAAAGTTTTACGCTATCACAGCGCCATCATCCACAAAATGTGCCTATAAAACAGACTGAGCAAGAGTAGGCTAATAAAGTAATATAAATTCATGATCATGTAAACCTATAAAGATCATATAGAAAGTTGTAAAAACTGAAATTATTTTATCACGCAGATTAATTTACTAACTATAAGACAACAGCTCTCCCATGCTATGACACGGTGTAGGTACTAATAGCCCTTTAATCAAAAATGTGTATCTTTCATCGTAGTAATAGACAGATATCGATTAGTGGTGGAAGCACATAAATAATTAAAAATTGTGATAACAGCCAATAGTCATATCTGCTCCGACAAGTACATCTTTTATTGAACAAAATGTAGAACAAAGTAGCACTGTTTGTTTTAGTGACCGCATTTTAGCTTGAAGGAAGGATATATATTCTGCAAGCCAGATGCATTGTCAATTTGTCAGGCATTGAACATTGAAAAACGAATCAATATGACATGTAATATTATTGTCCTCTTATGTACGTTGCAATGTTGCGAAGCTGTAGGCATTTGCTATCTTTTTAAAAGGGATAGAAAGAAGTATTAATTTAGTTAGGTAAACTTATAAATAAATTATCAAGATGGAAAGGGAGTACGTTTTTTGACAAAAATCAGTCAGATCGATCACAGAGGACAGTCCAGGTATAAGTGCAATGACTTAAAGGCTGCATCGTTTTCAATGTCATTTTACCTCAATGCATGGTATAGTGGTGTGGTGTGTGTGCCTCTTACTTCTGCACTGATTTATTCGGAGATCAGATCAGGTCACAAGAAGACAACGAAGTTACATAATGCAGATTTAGTGTTTTACACTTTCTCAAAAAGCTAACTAAGATCAGGATCAATGTTACATACAATTTAGACTAGTAGCACATCATTAACTTTATCTTGATCAAATTGTCATCGATTTGTTTCATAATGGGGATGTAGGTACATCGAATTCACATTATATTGTCGCAGCGATGAAAAGATACGCAAAAGAATGTCTCATCGTCCACTGCTCACTGACTTTCCCAGTAAACATCCTGAGTTTTTATTGATTTTCATACTAGTTATGGAAAGCAATTTGCCGTTTCACAAAGGGACAAAAAACAGGAGAAAAAATAGAATGTCCTCAAGAACCGTATGTGAAGTGAAGGCGTAAAATGTAACGCAATGCGTGACCCTTGTAAAAAGTATTTTGTATCTTGTATCAGCGAGCCAAAAATTGAAAGGTTTTTTCTTGCAGATTGCATACATTTCATCGTCCATCTACGTTAAACTTTAATCTGGAAAAATGCATTTTTCATGTCAAGCTTGTAGGATTATAATACATTGACACGTCAGTCGCATGAATCACAATTACATGTTTATTTTGTTTTCACATCATCCATAGATTTCCAAGATATAATTATCATAGAAAAACTGTGGCTGATGAAGTAAAATTACGTGAGGTTATTATGCATATTTTGCAGCGTATGGACATTCGCACTGACCAAAGACCAAACCCTAAGGTAATTTTAGGTAGCAAGCTATTATAATTATCGCTAACATCATAGAATGCGGTTGTCCGTGTTGCCCTATTGCTAAATTAATAACTTGCCCTACTTCATCAGACTATGATTTTGTCGGTAAATTGAACTTAAGAAACAGCTCAAAAATAAAAGTTCAGTTGTTATAAAACTGTTGTAATTGCGACATTAATTACGTGAATCTTCTTTATTGTCATCGGCTTTCCTTAAAGATTTTCTAATACGAATTGCGAAGGCTCTTCATTCACTCATTCCTTACTAAGACGGGGCGGCGTAAATGTAGCAAAAGGCTCTTTAAAGACCCTTATCATAAGTTGCGTTGCACTGATTTTGTAAAAATGCACCAAGTACTCAAGTCGTTGATGTTGGTACCCGAGCATCCTCTTGACTGTTGTCATATGTCGCTCATACTTCATACGCCTTATCACGCAGATTCAGAAAAGCACCAGCCTAGTGATGACTGATGAGAACTGCGCGACAGCTTCAGATAACTTAAACCTATACTCAGGCAAAGTTTTTCTCAGAAATATTAATCAGGATAAATTGCATATCATCACTCAACTATATGTAGTCGTGTCGCCACCGCCATACACACAGTCAAAGTGACAGTCCCTAAAAATTGCATCAACAAAGTAAGTGCCTACGATTTCGTCCGGAAGCTATTTTCAATAACTTAGAACTTAGAAGTATGTTACGTATCATTACAGAATAATAAAACCAATTTGTCGATAATGATCTCACAAGCTATTCTGCAGAAAATTACAACACATTAATAAACAAAATACCTACTCAACTTTACAGCATGAAATGAAGAAGTTGCTCGTTCTTTTGTGAAATCATAGCTTGCAGCTAATTTTCAAAAATATAACAAATTAATGATCTTTGTTAAAATAACAAAATAAGGTGCATTAAGGAAAGCTTTGTATGCAGCCCACTCACTTCATAGTCTTGTGGGAGGAAGCGTAATCGTGTAACGGTGTACCGTCCGTCAGATTATCGCCTAATCAAGCTTCATGATAAGTGGTATTCTTCTGCTAATGAAATTAAACACTAATTGAGGGCTCTTGTAGGCATTGCTAAACTTGTTGAGGTTTACCATAATCTACACAATTTTTTAAAGATTAGTCTAAAATCACAAAATTTTGTAGTTTAAATTCCATCCCAGCAGCCAGCCACTGCTACCGTCAAACATAGGAAAAGGGCTAACAAACAGCCACAAGAAGGGCTCTGCGATTTTGTCTTTGTTCTTTTTTTTTCTTGTTGCAGAGAAAATCTACTGGGGCAGTACGAGAGCCAAAGTCAAATTTCCTCCTCTCTGCTGCAGCTGCAGAGAGACAAAAGAGATGAACTGAAAATCGGTCAAATGCAAGTTGCAACTAGCACCGGCCGGCTTTTGCCGAGAAGAAAACCTCCTTTTCGTTTTTTATTTTAGCGTGTTTCTCCACACACGCACACTTCTAGCATGGGGCAATTACGATATTATAGCAAAGGGACGTGCGCGTCGCCGTCGCCTGCTACTTTTCTGGAATCTACTTGTTCCTTTCCTCGAATAACCAGGGAACATGAGAGAGATAGACGGAGGCGTCATCCTCATATTCGTTCAGGGTTAATGGTATGGTACATAAACAGTATACTGCACATATACTGTAGCGCATGGAGTTTGAACATTACAAGGGTATCTTATCGTAAAAAATGAAAAAAACAAAAAGAGACGGAACAACGTGGTTAGGTCGGTTTTACTGGAGAATGCAAGTGCGGTGGCGGTGAGCGAAGTGTACTTTTTTCTCCTTTTTTCGTCTTGGAAGGTATTTTGGATTCCCTGATTTTATGGATGCCTATTCGAGGCTTCGTTTGTCGAGGATCACGCCGCCGTCCAACGTAAATGCATTCTTATCCATGTGTAGCATTTTGGAAAATCGTGAGGCGTGAGAGAGGTAGGGTAGGACTAATACACGACACGGACATAGGCTATGCTTTTGCGGGACAAGCTAGAATGTAGAAGAAAAATAGGGACAGCGTCAGTTTTTATCCTCTCGCTGTTTATCGCTTTGTGGAGTGTGGAGTTAGGGCAAGTGATTGGAAGCTTTGGCTCGAATTCAATTTAATAGACAATTAAGATTAAGAAGTAAATTATTTTGACAGTTTGTGGTGACAGGAGGTTATAATCATCAACTTTAACTGCATTTGGGTAAGTTTTAAATATTGAATCATAATATGTTAAAATTTGCAGTTAGAATAGTTGAATAGGTTCGATTGTCAGGTTGTAAGGTCGTAGGTGGGAGAACCTGCTCAGGTCGAATGTAAGGTTGAAGGCACTACTTGAGGCGGAAGGAGGGGACAGTAGTTTTTGTGAAGTAAAAAAGTAGTTGTTCTTGCTGGTTTGTGCGTAATACTTGATTTATATAGGTTAAATTGACTAAAAAGACAAGCAATTGGAATTAATTAGACAATAATTTGTGTGTTTTAGAGTGGAAGGGATTCCAAGAGGGAGGAAAAATGGACGGGCCCAATTCCGTTGAGACAAATGCGCACAATGACACTGAGATGGACGAAACCCAAAAGGTGTTTCCGACCACTCTTACATGGAGGAAAGCAACAATGGACCTGAAAAGTCATTTACTACACATGTTAGACAAGGGGATTATGAGCGACATGACATTTTTAGTTGGGGAAGGAAAGGACAGCATCCCTGCTCACCGCTTTGTTCTGACTTTATGGTCGAAGGTATTCGAAGAAATGCCGGACAACGTGGAGATACCTGAGATGAATGTGGCAGCTCTACGATCATTTTTGAAGGTGATTACTATTTTATCTATTTGTACATTTTTGAAAAATCTGACTAATATCAAGTCTAGAAGTATGCCAATGATACGTTAACATTTCATCGTTTCAATCTTTGGCGCTTTTGGTTATTTATAATTCCAATTTTATCTTGACATTTTGCGATTTTAGTACTTGTACACTGAGGATTTTGATGTATCTGCTGAGGATTTGATGCCGGTACTGTGTGCAGCTAAGCGATTCGAAATCCCTGCACTTGCAGCAAAATGTGTTTCAGTACTTAAGAGTGAAATCAAAGAAAGTACTGCCGTCAGTATGTATCAAGCTGCAAAGTTGTTGTGCGAAGAGGCCCTGGCTGAAGAGTCCTTGAATTACATTTTGAAGTAAGTTTAAAAAAAGCAAAATGCTCAGTGCGCACGTAAATTGATACTTTTAATTTCTCCAACGCCAGTACCAGTATTGAAACACGAAAATAATCATAACTTTTGAATCAATTTTTAGAAATGGAGGACAAGTGATTCAAGAAGATGATTTCTTGCTTTTGAGTCATGAAAACTTGTGCTACCTGTTAGAACGTGATGATTTCGAAGTGGAGGAAGTCGAATTATTTCAAGCCGTTTGTCGGTAAGACTTTCTTGAACGACTAAGTCTAATGACATGTCCATTTGTTGTGTTTTGTACTCTTACATTATTGTAATTGTAGTAATGTGTATTTGTTCATTATTATATCCTCTTAGGTGGGCAAACAAAGAATGTGAGAAGCAAGAATTAGAACAAACTACTGAGAATCATCGCTCAGTTTTGAAGAATGCTGTAAAGCTTATTCGATTTCCACTGATCAGTTCAAAGGAATTCGCTCTTCACGTGGCACACACTGAGATCTTGACGGACAAAGAAATGATTAGCCTACTTATTCAGTTTAGCATCCCAGCAGCTGAGCGCGCAAATCTTCCCTTACTAGCTCATGGATTTGTTGACAGGGAGCGCAAAAGCAGTCAGCCACCAAAGAAGCGGGCGAAGACTGTAGCTCGAAGCTCGTTTCCTGACACAAAGGCTCCATTAATTACCTTGGATGAAGAAGACAAGACAGAGGCGATGAACGGCACACCTGCAGACTGGAGAAATCCTCATGCTGGTCTGAAGTTTAACTTGATGAGTATGTTCGAGAACCATTACAACAGCGACGTCACATTTGTTGTTGGTGAAACAAAGGAGAAGGTCTTTGCTCACAAGTTCATCCTTTGTCTATGGTCTTCTATCTTTGAGGAAATGTTCCAAAACAAAGAAGATGAGGAACCTGTGGAAATTCCGAACACCAATTCATCAGGATTCAGATCCTTTTTGAAAGTGAGTTGACTCTGACTGATTCATTCATTTATTATATATATATTTATTAATGCCGGAGGAAAGGAACGTCGTTTACGTATTACTCTGCTCTTAATAGTTTTCTCTCTGCTAGTCTTGACTCAGTAATCAGGAAGAGTTGAGAGCTGCATGAACGAGCAGAACATAAGTATCAATCAGTCCATCAGCCATTTCTATATAGCTGAAGAAAGAAAGAAGAGCGAAGTAATAATAATCTTGATTTCTGTTACACAGGTCTTGTACACAGAAAACTTTGATGTGTCCGTGGAACAAGTAATGAGCGTCTTCTTTATCGCTAAACAGTACGACGTCCCATTTTTGGGCGAAAAATGTGTATCTCTTTTGAAAAGCAGTGTGGGTGATAATACAGCCGTAAGCATTTTTCAAGCGGCAAAAGTCTTAAACGATGATTCACTGGCTGACATTGCCTGGTCGTACATATTACGGTAAGTTATTTTTGTTAATGATTTTAACCTTGCTCTTTAAAAGAGATGACAATACAAATTGAATACATTTCACTGATCCCAATTTGTACTTAAATTGTATTTATACTGTTCTATTTTTCAGACGAGGATTTGCTGTGGTAAAGGAAACCGACTTTTTGAACATCGATTATCACAACCTGTGCACTCTCCTTGAACAAGATGATTTGAACGTTGGAGAAACGGAACTTTTCCAGTGTGTTTTAAGGTAAAAAGTTGCAATCGTATCTAATTCCCTATGTATATTTGGATGGCTACGATCAGTTAATGTCTAACATGTCTAACGTAGCAGAAATAGAGTTGGCGATTATTACATTTACTGATTATGTGATTGGTTTGAGATGTTAAAAACGACTTTGAATTTATACATTTTATTGATTGCAGATGGGCTTCTCAGCAATGTGATAAGGATGGAATTCCTAAGATTCCAGAGAATCTTCGAATGGTCCTCAAAAAGGCAATTACAATGATCAGATTCCCTTTGATGTCTGTTAAGGATTTCTCACTTCATGTTGCACCAACAGAATTACTATCCGATAAGGAGATGGTTGGTGTTTTGGTGTATTACAGCTTACCTCCATCAGAAAGGTATGCACTAGCTTTAATTTCAATTCAATTAATGTACTAATTTGTTTGAAGTTTTGTTTAATTTTATTCTCATATATTTACCATACAACACAACGCAAGCGTTACCTGAAAACGCTTGCTTTGCTAATGAGATACTTTGAATATGTGTAATTTAAATTACAGAGCAAATGCCTACAAACTGGCATTCAACTGCAAGGAAAGGAAAGTAAGAACGCTGTTAGTCAAGGAGCGAGTATCTCTGTGCAACATGAGGTATTAAATTAAATAAATGGCGAAACAGTTGATTGACCATGACATTTATTGCTCATTCAATTATTATAATCGTGTTATACTAGCAAATATTAATGTATATCGTCTTTTTGTTTCAGTCTCATGTCGGATCGGACAATTTCGATTCATGGATTTTCTTTCTCTGGAATGGATTCTAACAAAATTGGCTACGCCCCATCCTCCCTTTACCTTTACAACTCAAAGAAGGGCATGAGTTATGCTACTTCTTACACTGAAACTACAGTAACTAATGAAGGAAAGGATAGGTTTTCTGTGAAGTTCAAAATGCCCATTACCATTCGTCCAAATGAGTGGTACATTTCATCTGAGATGACTATTGTAAGTAGCAGAACTTTAAAGTATTGATTAAGTATATTACGTGAATGCGTTTATTTTTATACAATCTTAGTAACACGACTAAAAATTATGGAATTGGAAACCCAACTACCAACTTTAACCTTATACCAGGAAAATATATATTTATCTTGTGCTTTTAAAAACAGGGACGCCAGGGGGCCTCTCCAATTGAAAAAGAAACTTGGGTTTCAGTGAAAAACCGTCAGGCGGACGTAAACTTTCAGTTTCAGGTTCATCCCGTTAAGGAAGTTAATGGAGTACTCGAGTACGCGGTTCCTGAAATTATTTTTACTCTTTTGTAATTTTTGTAATTAGTACTTTGCGATCATATCCAGCGTTTCTAGACTTTTAATATTGCTTAGAAAAAGAATTTTAAAAACTATTTTACTATGTACAGAATAGCGTGATTGAGTTTTGAAATGGTTTGATTTACTTTATTACTATTGGTCCTATTTGATCTTTTTTCTTGCAAAATTTGAAGTATAATAGGTAGGTGTACCAACTCCCAGAGGATACAAACGTTTATTTGAATTTTTGAACCCAGTGTCAGTATGACTAGATTAATACAACCTAGAACCTAATGGACTGTGTTTGTTTTTCCTGTTTCATGATGAAATGTTGATCGTTATTTTCAGAGAAAATATATGCTAAAGAACTGGGAAGTAAATAATGTCTAGTATAATATAAACAGAATTTCTAAAATGTAATTTAGATAGAAAAAGAGAAAGCTACCGATAACTAATTTGCATCAAATTTCTGGGCTGAAAATGAGATGTACCTACTTTTCTTTCTGTTGACTGGCCGATACAAAATAAATGATTTGTAATAAAAACAACTAGCTAAGTTCAAATGAAACAAGTTGTCAACTGGATACTTTTTCAGTTCAGTATCGTTACTCGTCTCTTTCTTTAGTGTGGTTTTAATAGATTGAAGTGGAAAACTACTACTAGCAGAAATTTTTTAAGTCTGCTACTTTTTACGATTAGGTGTTAGGTATTTCATGTTAATGTTCTAAGGAGTTTATTTACTTGGATGAGACGACTTGTAGGGTTAGGTTTGTTAGTCAATAGAAAGTCTGACAAGAAAAGAATGCATCATGAAATGAATTATATTGCAGCCACTAATAGATATCTTATTATCCATTACCCTGATGGATTTTGATTTTATTAATTACATCAATTATATGTTATATGTATCTTCATGTCTTGTCTATGTGTATCTTCTGTGTGTACTCGTAAGGCCAGAAAGTTGTTGAATCGACGACACTGATACTACTGTTTGTTAAGTTAAAAGAATTTTATGGTTTATGCTACCAAGTGTTGTAATTGTAGTGTTTGATAATCTCTATAATAAATGCCTTTGTTGAATATGTATGCATTTATGTAATTCAGCTGGTGAGCTGGTTCTATTTACTTGACTCAATATCCATACTTCATGCTACAGAAAGTTCTGAGACTAGTTCAAGATAACTGTGTTTGGCTAGTTGCTACTCCTTGTTCTATTGTGTTTCGTACATTTTAGCTAGAAAGTCGCATGCATATGATAATTTGTGGGCGAAGCTACTCTCTCTAAATTCCGGCCACTGTAAAGTTGCAAAATCAGTCAAGTCCTGCTACTAATCAATCAAATCCATACCGTGCACGTTCTCGTTCTTTGCTAACAGCTAATCAATCAATCGCCCGTCAAACTGGCAATGACCACTGCACTGGTGTTTCTCAGCAGCTCACAGCAGCAGAATGGTTATTGGTTGCTTTCGTCTTTCATGAAATTTCAATAACTAGCTAGGGGAGGCAAGTTTGCTTTTTACTTGGTCATTTTGAGGTATATGTACATATTACAAAATGATGCTACAGTACATACCTACCTATATGGAAGCCCAAACTTATTACATTTACAATCATATCAAATCAATCATTTACTTACATTTTACAGTTGTAGGTTGCATAGAAAGAAAACATGAAGATCAAAGATCAAGACCAAAGCCTAAATGTAGAGAGTTAATGGAATGCTTTTTACTTGATACAGATAAGGTTTTACGAATTTACGATGATTATGGAGATGTAGGCATCTGGTGAACTGGGGTTTAGCTATGCAGTTTAGTTTAGGCAAAGTAGTAAGCAATTAAAAGGATAAAAAGACAACCATCAGCCATTATCGCCATATATCCTTGATCTAGGTCTTGGTTGATATGTACCTGGCTATGTAGCTTGGCTGCTTCATACTCAAGTCGTATGAATTCATTTATTTTACTTTATTCGCTTGTCTGCCTTCCGGATAACTTATCTTGCTTGGTTCTGCCAAGTTGCTAATAATTACTCTGGTACAACGCGTAGTAAGGTAAGGCTAATAGTAAGCAATAAAAATATTACATAGGTAGTTACGCCTACCCGATGTCTTTTAGGAGGGCCACATCACGTCGTCACTTCAAATTACAACAGAAAGCTGTTTGTTTGAAAGCTTTTTGTGTAACATAACATCAACATGAGTACAATAAAGCAGCCCGTAGGCCAATCAACGCTAATTGGGCCATCATGGGTATTTCCTGAAACGGTTTCTTTTCTGGTGAGGGTAAGTTGACACTTCCGTGCTTCCGTCCGAATACTCACTTATACCCTTGTATAATAGGCATGTGTTGTTTGACTTTTGAAAATGGAAAACGATACTAACGTTCATTTTTACTTTCCAGTGCAGTGAAATCATGGCAATCGGATGCATTTGTGAAAGTTTAAAAATTGGAACAATGGAAGTTGTTTTGCTTCTGATTTGTGTTCTCATCTTTTTTCTAAATTGCTTTGAATTTTCACGACCTCCCAAGCAGGTAGTAAAAGAAATTATGCAGCATGCACTTCTTCGACGCACAAAGTAATCGGGTTTTCATAAAATACAATACGGCCAATCTATGAAACTATGTATACGTTGTTTTAATAGGTTATACTTCTGTACACTCTATCAGCTCTACTGAGTGCAACAAGCGTCATATTAATGGTTTCGGAAGCTTCAATCAATCAAAAGTACTCAACGGAAAAGTATTATACTACTGTAAGGAGTTGATTGTATTATACCTATCGTTAATCCATAACTAACCATATTTAAATTTTAAAAAATGGGAATCTAAATAATTCTATACATATATGCCTCCCGCAGTTAATTGTAACATTTACTTTTTCCCTTTAGATATTTGAATCATTGGCCGCTTCCGGAAATGCAATTGTTATGGGATATTTCTACCTTTATCATCACGAAAAGTAAACCATTAGTAAGTTATCAAGCAGTATATTTAAGTATCTAACCACCACTTAACTGTAAAATACAATTCGCAATTTAAATATTTTTTAACGCAATGCCACCTCTTGTCAAATCAGACTCTACTGATCTAACGACCTCTAGTAATTTACTATTTGTTAAAATCCACTTATTAGGCACTATTAGACAAAAGATCATTTATTTGTGGTTTTGTTTAGACGGATTTACATATTAGAAACATACACGAATATGAGTTAACCCTATTTTCAAACTAAAGAATATACTATCCTTAATTTCTTATTATATGCATACGCATTTATAGGGAATAAGAACAAATTGAAAGTAAAAAATGATTAAGATGAAGAGCCCAGTTTACTTTCGGCTTCCTTTTTCTTACGAGCCTCCTCTTCCTTTTCGAGTCTATCATGTTCATTAATCAATGCTTTGATTTCCGTTTGCTTCAGAGTGGTCATTTTGGTTTTATCATTTACTCTGGTTAATGTAGCAATTTCCACTATAATAGATCAAAATTAAAAATTAAATTAAAAATGCAATCTATAACTGCGAAATATCAGCAAGACTAATGTCAGGATAAAAATGTTTTCTTGAATTCTGTAATTATGTTGTTTTGTATTGCATTGAACTGTATTGAGATTGCTACATACGTTTTTCAGGGCTCAACTTTGCAGTATCCAAGGTCTTGCTCAGAATTTTAATAACCAAAGCCTTAGCTTCTTCAAGAGTTACTGTGTCCTTGTAATCCTGCTTCAGCATTGAAATCGCAGCCTGCAAACAATTTAAAAATATCAGATTGCAGTTTGAACTAAAATTACACATTATCCACATCATATCATTGTATGTCTCTAATCTTTTAGTAAAGTGTACATTATGGTTATTTCCTATGCACGTAGCCTTCCATCCTCCGTAATTTCCGCTTGGGTCTGACTGATAAAGTTGAAACCCGTAATGCTTATCCCAACCCATATACAAAATCGACACGCCAAATGGGCGCTTTCCTATTTTAAAACATTAGAGCACCAGAAATAGGAAATTAAAAAAAACTAATGCAAAAACGAAAAAATACTATAAAATCAAATAAATACCTCCATATTGAGTGTAAGCCTGCTTCACATCACAGAGAAGAGTTACCAACTGTTCACAGGGCATAGGTTCTCCATATCGAAGCAGATACTGTTGAGCCATCATACGTAAGCGGTTGGTAAGAACATTCGCATCCGATGTAATTCCAGCTACGCTACAAACCATGTCCCTATAAAAGTTATTCTAAATTATTAATTCAATTCTGACATAGACGAACCTAATTTCATTTATTTATTTTGTAATTTAAAATTGAAATGTCTGTATATTTTAATTGGTACGCTACACATACTCGTGCAATTTGTAGATTTTATCTGAGAAGGAATTTTCATCATCCAAAAGCACGTTGGTGTTTCTCTTCTCCGCTGCCAGGATAATACCATCTGCAGCTAGGATTCCCAAGCAGGTTCCCGCATGCCCAATTGCTTCCATTGCATACTCAACTTGGTAAAGTCGCCCTAAAATTGGATTCAGATATATAAATATTCGTAAAAATTCAAAATTCACTTTTGCAGGGGACAATCTTTGCGATAACAATTTTAAACTTGCTTACCTTCAGGCGAAAAAATTGTAGTTCGTGTATCATATCGACGAGCCTGATAATAAATAGAAATACATATGTATAGTATATAGTAGTTAGTTTTGGCTTCCGGTTACTTCACGATTCACGACCTTCGAGTAACTGCTTTACTAGTTTATCATCATATAATATCAATACCTTTCAAATTATTTAGTGAACGTACAAAACGATTCTACTAAAAACTTACCATCTTCTAGCGAGTAATTACTACTTCCAGTGTTTATTCTGCTGACCCAAATTCGATTTAGCAGGTTATCAAAAAGCTCAAATTTTTCTGCAACAACAAAAGTAAACAATGCCGCTTGAAACCGTCCCCTATATAGTTACTATAACTTTACTGACAATCTCGAACAATTTAACAAATCACCACCCACTATAAAAATTGCAAGCAAAAAACAACACTTGGTATGTATATACACGTAATTACCATTCGTTAATAATTTTAACTTACAATTATCTCCTTTTTCCTTTGTCGGCTGAGCAGTTAACTAACTAGTGCTGGAGCTAGAACACAAACAAAATTCAGAACAAAACTTTGCATGTAGTATTTTGATGGCTCTTCTCTTTTGGTTCGATGTTGGATGACAAGCAGAACGATGAACGAGTGAAATGACTTGCAACTTGGCACTTTGGCAGGCAGATTAGAGCTATGCTACGATAGTGATTATTGCAATGTTCCTAAAAATTGTATTCGGCAGAAAGTCTCTTAATTTTCCCTCACAAATAGCTCAAACCAGGAAAACTCGATGACCCTGATGGTGTTCATAGTGAAGAGGTTTCTAAATTCCAATGAATGAATGAATGCATTGTTGCTTTAGCCAGCTTTTTAGCTTTAGCAAGCTGTAGTGTAGCCAGTGCTACTGTGTACTTGTGTAGGCATCACAGAACAGGACATGGCACGGGCAGTAGAGATAGAGAAGAGAAGAGAGCATAGCATACTACTAACGTATAGCGAGAGAGAGAGAGAGAGAGAGAGAGAGAGAGAGAGAGAGAGCAGAGGGAGGCAAAAAGGACGGGACGGGGTTTTGTTTGTTTGACTATCCAGGATACGATGCGATACACGTACTACGATAACGCTTGCGCTTGGTTGTTTGTTGGGTTCAGTTGGTTGCAGTGTGCAGAGTTGCATAGGAAGGAAGTTATTTACAAAGTTTCGTTTTTTGAAGAAACTAAAATCAGCAATTATTTTGGCAGAAGTTGGCTAGTCATTTATTAGTGCGTAGTCGTAGTTAACTAGCTGCAGCAGTTAGATTAAAGGAGTTGTATTTTCTAACGGTTGGATTTGGATTGCTTTTAAAAGAGTAAGTCGGAACAGTTAAGAGTTTCATGAGAATGTAATCAACCAGTTTGGCCTTTTGAAAAAAAATAATTATCAATATATAAAATATATATATATATATACCTAATTGAAGTAACTTTAATTTAACAAAATGCGTTCTGTTTAATTTGTAGATCTTGGATGCAAATCATTTACTAAAGGTACAAAGAACAGACGTAGTTTGTAAGTGCAACGGTGTCAGAGGGAGATATTCTACCAGGGAGTATCGTGGGTTATGTTATCTGCCTCTGCGACAACAAAGAGACGTCGGACATCAATGTCCTCCTCCGCTAGTGTGGCGAGTCGTGATGATGACACAGGAAGTGTGGATTTGGACTATCAGCCGGAAACCAAAAGAAAGAAAATTCTCAAGGCAGATCCGGTAGATTTTGAATTCTAACTTTAAATGTTTGGTGATAACTTCAAATATAGAGTAAAAAGTTCCACTACTATGTAGTTCCTTAAAGTACTATTGTTTGTATGACTAAGTTTAAGTTTTAAGTTATCACATGTAATAGTTGGTCAATGATTTAGTTAGTGATTTTTAATTTGTTATTTGCAATACCATTTTGTAGGCTGATCAGTGCCAGCAACTGTATGATATAATCCGAAACAAAAAGAAAGAAAATGGGAATGCACTTTGTGAGTCCTTCATCAGGGTCCCAAAGCGCCGCCAGGATCCTTCTTATTATGAGGTTTGAAAATTTGTTGTTTTTCATGTCGTATTATATTCCTCTGCATTAATTCTTGTCTATTCTATTTCTATATTATATGTATATTTCTACATATCTTTATCTTAGGTTGTCAGTAACCCCATGGACATGCTGCGTATTCAGCAAAAAATTAAATTGGACGAATACGATGATATAGAGCAGATGTCCGCAGATGTTGATTTAATGGTTGCAAACGCAAAAGCATACTACAAGCGGTCCAGCGATGAATACAAGGATGCCTGCGATTTGTGGGAGCTCTTCATAGACAGTAAATGTCGTATGTTTGATAGGGATAGTCCTACGGATGAGGGTGATCGCAAAGGAAAGATTATTTTGAAAATGGGAAAATTGGTATGTCTTCTAAATATATTAAAAACAACCCTCATTAAAGCTTAAGTAATGAATTGTTCGTGCGATTATGAAATTCTCTCATAAGTACAAATATACTAAATTTATACTAACTAATAATGCGCTTTCCAACGGCAACGGGGTTGGTTGCTTCGTTCTATTATTTTGTTGTTACACCAGTCTTGTTTGCCATCCGCACAGGCCCGTCGTGCTGCGGCCGTGGAAGCAAGAAAACCAACAATTGGAGAAGATGGAGAAACATCTGAATCATCTTCAACGACAACTGATAAACATGATGATCTTGATAAAGGTGACAGTATCCTCATGGACAACCTGGAGGAGCTATTCTCAGCAGTGATGGTAGCAAAGGACCCAGATGATCGCCACTTGCACACTGTTTTCCAGTTATTACCATCAAGGAAACAGTACCCCAACTACTATGAAATAATTGATACTCCAATAGATTTGAAAATGATCGCATGTAAAATTCAGGGAGGAGACTATGCAAATCTACAGGAACTGGAAAGGGATTTGACATCTATGTTTCGCAATGCCTGTACTTTTAATGAACCCGGCTCACAGATCTACAAGGATGCCAAAACATTAAAACGCATTGTTAATGCAAAGCGTCTGGAAATTGAACATAGAAAGCAGACAGGATATACACCCGGAAAAACTAGTGAGAGGATTAGAAACCGCCGTTTAAGAAGTGGATATTCTCACTCTGCAATAACAGCTGCGCTTCAATATGAGGATGAATCTGAAGAAGATGAGGCACAGGAAGTAGATGAAGAGGAAATGGAAATTGACGAAGAAGAGGTCGAAGAGGAAGAGGAAGAAGGAGAGGAAGACTATGATGGAGATCGGGAAGATCCTATGTGGTTGTTGTTAGAACATATTTCAAATTTCTCAAATTCTGCTGGTGACGTATTGAGTGATCCTTTCAAACGTCTGCCTTCCAAACGATATTATCCGGATTACTATAAGGAGATCAAACATCCGATAGCATTGTCCCAAATTCGAACAAAATTGCAAAGGAACGAGTACGAGAATCTCACTCAAGTGCAGGCGGATATGAATATAATGTTTGAGAATGCAAAGACTTATAACAGACCTGATTCAAACTTGTATAAGACCGCGTGTAAGCTACAAAGAGGAATGCAGGTGAAAGTTCAAGAGTTGTTGGATCAGGAAGAAGGTGGATCTTCAGGTGAAGAAGAGCGAGAGCCTGTGAAGAGGAATATTAATACAACTCCATTGCCAACTTTGATAATGGAAGGAACTGCTGAAATTATTCCCCATGTTATTGTCCCAGATAAGCCACCTGGCCTTGAAATTGCTGCTCCTCCACCAGTTCCTGTTGTGACTGCTCCTCTTGTTACTGTTCCACCTATAGTTTCTCCAGCAAAGACGCAAACTTCTCCAAAGAAAGTAAAAACTCCTAAAGGGCGGGATTCTGGAGGAACTATGTCTGGCTCTGGAAGCAATTCAGCACTAACCGTATCTACAAAGACTAACCCTCATAAAGGATTGAGTGAAAAGGAAAGGGAGGATCCAAAGGCAGCCGCTATTCGTGAAGAAATTAAAAGAAGATTAAGACTTCTGTACAGCACGCTTGTAGATTACCAGGTAATTTGACTTTACAGAAACTTTGAACACATTACACGTTGAACTTGATACATAGTTGGAAAGGCAAACCTCCTACAGATATAATATAAGAAAACTTTCGGTAACTATTTATTTTTGATTGTTGCAGGAACCAAACGGGCGATGTCCCATTTCCTTATTTATGGAAAAACCATCAAGAAAACAGTATCCGGATTACTACAGGGTAATCACGGATCCCATTGACATGCTAACAATTAAATCAAGAATTGATTTTGACCATTACAATGGAACTGACGAGCTTGTCAAAGAATTCAAGGTATATTATATTTAGTTGTAGGACAGGAATTTTATAAAAATTTATGACATACATGACGTATTTAGGTAATATCATTGTATTTTCTGTATTGTGATATTGTGAATCATTTATTATTTTTAATTGTTTTTCTTTTGTCACTTGTAATTTTCATGGGCAGTTGATGTTCAACAACTGTCGGTTGTACAACGAAGAGGGATCTCATATTTATGAAGACGCAAACAAGCTGGAACAAGTTTTAAATGATAAACTTCGTGTCATTGGCCCTGATCCTTCCTTGAAACCAAAGAAGAAAAAGTAAGCTTTGGATTATTCTTGTAGAATTCTCATCTCCGTACGAAATTCTACCGTTGCTGAATTTGAATTGAATCGTGTACCAATGAATGAACTGGACTTAGACTTAATTAACTGTTATTCTTTTTATTTTAAGGAAGAGGAATCCAGCACTTCTTCAAAAGCAGAAGAGGTTGCTTGAAACGATTAAAGAGTATAGAGACAAAAATGGGCGACAGCTGTCGACTATTTTTCAAAAATTGCCATTAAAAGCAGTAAGCAAGAATATGGTTATTTCATCGATTTTCTTGGAATGAAATGAAGTGCGCATACATACATTTGTACAATTCTTATTTCATTATATGTCAGGTGTGTACTTACTTCAACAATCTCTTATATGCTGCTTTCGTTTGCATTTTTACTTGAATATTTGAAAGTTTGTTTTTACTTCCATGTATTAGGAAACGAGCTATATCCTTGGATCTTATTAAGAATAGGCTGGATAGAGGTTTCTACAAAAGACTAGATGTGTTTCAAAAGGACATGTTTCGCTGCTTTGAGAGAGCAAGGAAGCTATCACGAACGGACTCTCAGCTTTTTGAGGACTCAATTGAGCTACATTCTTTTTTTATTAGGTTTGTAGACACTTGTACTGGATTTATGCTCCTTATAAAATATTATCTAATACTTCCTTTTGTATAATAATAGTACTAACTATAAGTGTAATTGAATTAAAATAAGTATCATGTATCTCTCCTAAAATAGGACCAGGAATGAGCTTTGTGGCAATGGAGAAATCCTCCAGTCTCCTGCATTAGATTATTTAATGTCAGATTTGGAAGAATCCGTGGAACTTGTTAGAGCAGAGAAGAGAACTAAAGAAGCGCCCCAAGAGGAAGACCTAGGTGCTGTAGAAATTAAAAAGGAAGATGCCAACTCGATTAATCTGCCACCGGTAATTCATAACTTTAATCTGTAATTATGTAACACTTTTGAAATGTTAATTCTATATCCATGACTCAATGTGATTAATTTCAGCAAACGGAAAGTTATAATGATCAAGTGTATTGTGTGGGAGACTTTGTTTATGTCAGCCCTTCCTACAATGCTGATGCCTCAGGAGATGGTTCTGGTGGAGGCAATGGTGGGGTAGGCAGCAAATCTGCAGTCAAACCAAATATTGCAAACATTCAAAAACTATGGACTGCTCCAGATGGTACCAAAATGTTTGAAGGGATTTGGTTCTTTAGACCAGATCAAACGTATCACCTACCAACTAGAAAATTCTTGCAAAAGGTGACACTCATTATTATATTAATACATTGATTGTTAGGTGTATGGTAATTGTAATCATAATATAAATTCTTGTTACAATACAATATGTAAGTTTTTAAATTAATTTTTAATTATAGGAAGTCTTTCGTAGCGAAGTTCGTTCTACTGCTATGCTTAGCGAAATTGTTGGAAAGTGTTTTGTTATGACGGTGAAAGGAAAGGAATATTTTAACGTAGCACCGGAAGGATTCCCGGATGATGATGTTTATGTGTGCGAGTATAGGTACTCTTCGCGTGGCCGCTCATTTACAAAACTTAAACTGTGGGCTTTCGGATCTGACAGAGTTAGACTTGTTCCCCGGCCAAAACCACTGGAACCTGTTCGTGTTGCTTCAGTTTTTAGTGAGCGCACCGTCAATCACAAGGAAGAATACTTGAAAATAGAAGACGAAATGGATAAAGCACCGACTGAAGATTATTCCGTAAGAAACATAATATAGATTAAAGGAAATACCTAGCTCTTCAAAATATATTGTTAGTGTTAGTGGTGACACAATGGACTAGGTAGTGTTTGCAATCTAGTCTGCTATGGTGGTGATTGTTCACTGCTCATATATTGAATATTTTTATTGTTTAATAGAACATTCGATCATCTGTCGCTGTATCAGAAAGAGAAGATCAAGTGTTTTATGAACAGTATAATCTGCCATTTGGACCCGTTAGAATGGGTGATTATGTGTATGTCCGCGTTGAAAATGGAAAACGATTAGTTGCACGTATTGATTCAATGTGGACGGATTCATTGTAAGTTTCAATTTGTTGGTCTTCACAGTGCATAATTAGTACATTTAATAATTTAATGTAAAAGTCGTTAATTTTGTATAAACTTAATCATTGCAACAGGGGCACTGCTTTTTTCCATGGACCCTGGTTTACTTCAATTTCCGAAATTAGTCCTACCAGCATTGCACCTGGAAGAACGTTTTATCAACAAGAGATATTCCAAAGCTCTATAGAGGACACCAATCCACTGCTCAGTATCTGTGAGAAGTGCTGCATTTTGGATGTGGACGATTATAAGAAACGTAAGAATATTGTCTATTAAATCTAATAAATCGAATATCGAATTTATCAAATCATTGCAGTTTGTAATAAATGAACATTTCAGCTATACCTTATAAGTTATAAGTTAAATGTTATAAGTTATCACGATAACTGTAATCAATATAACTTTAACAATGACTTGTAGACTAAGTAATTTGTTATTGTGGATGTTTTTTGATAACAGGAAGACCAACCGAAATTCATGAGAAAGATGTTTTCGTCTGCGAATCCTTGTATGATGAAGCTCGTAGGGAAATCAGATCTTTTGAGGGGCTTAAACAAATTTACTGCAAAGATTTAGCTGTGCATAGAGATGAAGTGTATTTTTTCAAGAAGCCTATTATCATAGCTCGGGTTGATGCAGAAGGTACAGTAATCTCCAGCTCCCCTGTTTCAAAGGTGATCAGGACTTCTACAAAGGCTCCTCCAGTAAGTATTCTAGTGGCAATATATGTATGTATACCTGCCGGATATGTACCGAGGCTAAATTGAAATTTTTGTCATAATTAGATTTCACCGGCGATTTCAACAAAGGTTGAACCAGACCATGGCACAGAGGATTCCATGGATTGTGCTTCGCCAATATTTACATCTACTGATTCTCAAAGTGCAATTCCGGTCGTTCACACTCCAAGTGTTGCAACGCCAGTTCATACAACGCATTCTACTAAGAAAGCCAAAACACCTGGAAAGAAACTTGTTACAGGATACATCCTATACTCCAGTGAAGTACGAAAATCTGTTGCAGAGAAAAACCCAGATAAAGGCTTTGGTGAAATTAGTCGCATGGTCGGGACAGATGTAAGTACAAATATACATACCTTCGTATGCATCTTACATCTTAATCTTATGAAAGTAACGAGCAATTGCAAGTAGGTATACATGTTATTTATTTCAATTACGACCGTTCCATTTTAGTGGAGAAAAATGACCACGGAAGAAAAGCAAAAGTATGAAGAAAGGGCTGCCAAAGTTAATGCTGAGAAAGAAGCAGCTGCTAAGGCTGCAGCAGCAGACGCTAATGCAGCTGCTGCAGCGGCAGCGGTTGCAGCTGTAGTAGCTCAGAGTGCTGGTGTCAGTGTCGAGACTGCCTCTGTGACGCCCTTATCTGCACCTGTCACAGCAGGAATAGCAGCGACAGTGAAAACAAAGGACGGATCCAAAGACGTTGATCTGGTCGCTGCAACTGCTGCACTTAAGAAGGACCCCGACTGGATTTTTGAGTGCTGTTGGGATGGCTGCGATTGGCAATTTGAAGATGCGTTGGACCTCATCGAACACTGTATTCAGGAACCCAAGGGACATGTTCCTACATTTTTCAAGGATCAGAACCCCAATGGTACTTTAATACTGATATCTTTTCCTTTTCCTTGTTAATGAAATACGTAAAGATATTATAAAATGTTAGTACATTTTTCGTAAATTTGACAGAAGGGGAATTCCAGTGTCACTGGAAAAACTGCACTCGTGTAAAGAAAGGGGTAAACCCGTTTCCAACTCGGGCTCGGCTTCTAAAACACGTAAAGGATATCCATGTCATGAAAGGAAACGGCAGAATTATTCATCCAGATATGCGAAGCAAGTAAGTATTGTTGCAATTATGCACTTTATAAGCAGTATAATATCCAGGATAAAATTAATATTTAAATAATTTGTTGAATGATTCGTACAATGCTGCTTACAAGGAATATACAATTATCAAGAACTACTTTGGCAAACAAAGCGGCAGAGGCCGCAGCACCATGTGAGTTGTGTATAATTGTTTTTAAAAAGATCTCTTTCTTAATTTTGTAGGAAGTGTATGGCTTCATCTAATCCTAAAACAGTTGCTGCAGTAATACAAGCCAAATCATTGGCTTCCAGTGTAATCGCTCCTGTAGCACACATTGGGGGTGTGCAGCTTACTACTTCGTTTTTGATGCCTTCTAATTCGCCTTCGCTTATTAGTGAGTTTTTGTTTGTGTTTTGTTTTATTTTGTGTTCATTACTGATTTGATTACTAATATGTAATCCCAAAGATAACTTCCATTTGGATACAATGTTTGTGTAGCATGACATAAATGTTTGGTGATGGGTGAGGCAATGGGCAATTGTACATATGCCTAGTAAGACAGAATGTTTTATTTTGGCTGCGTACTGCATGAATTTTCAATTGGTTTGAGCACTTTTAGCTAGATTTTTAAATATTTTTGGATTTGTTTTGAGCTTTGTAAAATTTAAAATACATCACAAAATAAATAAATCTGTTTGTAGCTACATCAGGTGCGACAATTCAGCCTACAGCGCAGCCACAAGCACGGCCACCGCCACCTCCAGAGCCATTGTTTGTGGCCGTGCCACCAAGACCTCAGAAACTTCTCCATTCAGAGGCGTATATTCGGTAAGTTGAAAATGCTTCTTGCTCACAAGAACTTGTCAGTATATGTATATACCGTGTCCCCAGGATTTAGAGCCTGCCTCTAATTATTAGCCTCCCTTACTAACTGGCAATTTGAAATTTAGCCCGGGATATGTTGTAATATATACCGGGAATACAGTACTTCAATATGATGGTTTTGTTGATTTTTTAATTGTATTAATTCAGATATATTGAAAGCCTTCATGCTAAGAAACGAAAGATGACAGACTGGGAGAAAACTCTAAAGGCAACAAGGGAAAATACAAAAGTGCCTGACGAAGGGAAACTACCAGGACATTGGCTTGCCAATGGCGCTGCCAGACATGGAGATATTACAGATGCATTATGGGCCCTACGTAATTTTATGATGCGAGACACTTTAAATCTCTATAAAGTTGAATGACAGAACGAAAGCTTTTTTTACAGTTTGTATAGTTATTTTATAGTTAGTTACTAATTTCTTAAAAATTTGAATTTAAACATAGACTTACAAAAGGGATAAACATCCTCCATAACATTGTAGATATTGTAGTTGATGTAGCAGATTGTATCTTGTGAATTATTAAGTGTTTTATGAATTTATTTAAATGAAATATAATTTATAATGTTAAAATTTATAACTAATAAAAAATCATTCAACGTTAGTAAGTATATCTGTTTTTTTGCTCCTGTGGTACGGTACACTACTATTGCAGTGATGTAACTTTTTATCGACATAGACTAATGTCATACTGATTGTGAGTTACACATCATATAGCCTCAAAGCCAATTTTTAGTCAAAAAGGTCTTGATGGTACAGGTATGTAGCTTACCTGAAGCCACAGTCCTACTGGAACCTTTTGCATTTTCATATTACCTACATTATGCGGTTTGTAATGTAATCTTTACGAGATGACATGACGGTTTTCCTATGCATTATGTTTAGGTATTAGGTAACATAAGAGACATGAAACCAGATTTTTACCTTCTACTCGTATGCACTACAGTGTAGTGAATACACTAATTATTTAACAAGATTATTTTCTGGACCTTAGTGCTTTAGTTAGCCCTTTAGTCGGCCTCTAAATGAGACCTTCGTGAAATAAGGGACAACAACGAAAGCTAATTTAGAAGAAGAGCACTGTTGGATACTTACTTACGCAAAGTATTTTTGAATGTGTCTTCCGGTTTCGTCTTTCATAGATGTCGACTCTAGCTCAATATGAAAGCCACGCCAAATAACCCAAATCATGACATTTTAGAAGGTTTGATCATTTTAGTTTACTGAGGCGTTTCAGGAGCTCAAGTCTCAAGCTCGAAATAATTTAATGAAGTGAGTATTTACAGAAATAATTGTTTCGTGGAAGTTTCCTGATACATTTTAATAGGAGCTGTATACCCAATCCCTCATTTCGTACCTAATTACAACTACTTTGATTGAGCTGTATCATGACAGCAAT
>JAHZND010002393.1:0-17700 GCA_027744115.1 Acrocyrtus sp. NNG-2020
CAAAAATTTTCCCCAGTGACTTTATTCACACGTACGAGTTTTCTAAAAAGTGTCAGGTGCATTTCATCTCTGCAGTCTGCAGTAAAATTAGGAGACGGTGAAATGATATGCTTTCCCCGTAACTAAATGCTTACTTAGCCAATTCAGTGAGCTATATGACGAAATAAGGAACAGCACATAACAGAAAAATCTGAATTTTCAGCATATCTGAGTCTCTGACCTGATGTCTCCCTGACTCTGTGAGCGTGCCGAAATATATTTTAGGAGATGAATTAAATTGATATGACCACCACTACAAATACCACTGCTCACTGGTGTGAGTTTTACAGATTCTCAGATTCCCTGTAGACAGCTCAGTGGGCCCATTCATAACCATTTTTATACTCAGATTTGGATCAAAAGGTCTTCGACACAGAAAACGTATCCTATCTGTAATACCTTCTCCATTTATTTCCATTTCCCCTATAAATATGTATTTATATTAAAAATGTAGATGGAAAGGGTGACTTCATATTTCACTACACGGTGTATTTTGACGGCTGATGTCTTTGTGGCGGTACCTATGTACCACTCATGGGTGCATGGAACTCTTCCGGATTGTCCGTGAAAAGGGTAATATGATGATTGACAGCGACAAAAATCATCGTCACAATCGCCAACATATGAATTCCGAATTCAGCTTATATTTTTCGACCGGCAGACTTCTGCTATGAGAAGTAAATCTTACATGCAACCAATTGCGCATTAAATTCCGCACCAACATTTCACCACTCACCACTCACTCTACTAATGGAAAACTCTCGTTTTTTAATTCATTCCCTATCATTTTCCCGATCGGTCTTCTGGCTGCAAAGTCCGGGTGGTGGCTTGTAAGTATTATTTATAGAAAAGTGCATGTGTATTTTTCGCTAGGGAATCCGTCAAGTTGGCACTTTATCAGATTAACGGCTAATTTTAAATTATCTTAATTCTAATAATACGATCGGGTAACATGGTGTAGTGGTCATGCTGAAAAATCCAATGATAATTTTAGATCTGTAAAAACGTACTTTCACTACATAAAATAAACTCTGCACTCATTTTTTACGGGACATTTACAATGACTAATTTTTTATGACCGGTACACTACTACTTTATGGCAGGTTCCATAAAAATACATTAGCCAAATTGCGGCTCCGCTCCACACATCACTCCCAGACATTCCTTCAGTTCAAGTTAAGCATTTTGGTGAAAATGGGAGTAAAACGGAGGACGTCATCACGTGCCAGATTAGAGTTGCACAATTTTTGCTCTTCTTTATCCACCAAGAGTAGGCCAGGGGCTAGTTGGTCATAACTATGGTGGGATTTAGTCAGACTTCGAGGAAGACTTTTGACTTTTGCCACTTTTTGTCATCAGGAATTTTCCCGTCATCCCAAACTTGAAAAATAAGGGGGAAAGAATGAGTGCACTAAAAAAGACACGAAACGTGTGCAATTCTCTCAGATTGAGGACACTGCCATCATCACCATGTGCATTCTGCAGGAGGAGCCGGGAATTTAGCATTACCGAAAGTGAATGATTTGGAGGGGGCAATTTGGGCCACAAAAAATATTTTCTCCCTATATAACCCAATCCGCCTCCCTATTCTCCCAATTTTCCCTTTGTTATTTTTGCACAGAGATTACTCAGTGATTAATTACAGTGGATTAAGGCATTTTTGTGTGAATTCAGGTTCCCCCACATTAAGCAGTGACTAAATGCTCTGGATTGAACTATGAGCGGGTGAGTGAACAACAAGGTTCAAACAGTATCAAAACAGTTGCGGAAAATAGTTGCGTAAACCCACTAGCCTGCACTCTCTAGATTAGTTTTTTTTGTTTTTTATGCAATATTCGCAAAAAGATATGCGGCCCATATATCACAACATTTTATCTTGATGCTGGTACTGCCATGCTATTTGTTTTTTTCGCGGGGCCTAGTCCTGAAGTGAGCCACCGAGAAAAAAATTGTGACAAATGACAAATGAGTGGTAGCAGCGGAAAAGCATTTTTAGAGAGTGCTCAAGAAAAAAATCTATAAGAGTGCGGGTAATACACCACTTTTATTTTCTAGATTATGGGAATTAGGTTTCGAAATTTGTTTTTTTTCATGTTTTTAGCGGGCTCGTCCCCACATTAATATCATTGTTATTAGCACTAAGCAGTTTAGAGTGGATTAAGATGTGGAGCTAAAAGTTTTATGAACTTTACCGAAGAATTACTCCTGCTCCTATTTCTTGCACAGTTCATGCATTACCGCTTAAGCAACTGTTTGCTGTGCCGTGTGAGCCCATCGCATCGTTGTACTCGCTACTCCAAATATATTAAATTATTGGGAGAGGAATTTATTTTAAAATGGAAATTATGCCACTCCTGCAAACTTCACACACTTTCCCCATTCTGTCTCCGGAAGAAAAATTTAATTGCATTGCTGGCGGATTAAGGATGTTCGGAGTGACTGTGGCTGTGGCGTAGACTTGGCCGCTATTTCATTACAGAACATTTTTATTAAATGGATGCAAATAGTATTTAGCAGGGGAGAAGGTTGCATAGCCAGTGCGCATTTTTCTTTTTTTATTTCGCTATGCATATATGAGCGCTGGCTCTGGCATTGTCAAAATGAAACAATTTTTTATTACAGATCGCAGATCGTGTGAGAGGATGTGGACAAGTGGAGATAACATGTGCACAGACGCGGCGCGCTGTGGCAAGGTGAAGTGTTAAATAAAAAAAGAGAATGAGGTAGACAAGACAAGGCTAAAAGAGAAAGTAGACCAGTATCCATTAATTGATTAGTGCACAGACTAATGAAAATTATGCTAAAGCCCACACAAAAAAAGGTGAAGTGTTAAATAAAAAAAAGAGAATGAGGTAGACAAGACAAGGCTAAAAGAGAAAGTAGACCAGTATCCATTAATTGATTAGTGCACAGACTAATGAAAATTATGCTAAAGCCCACACACACAAAATATATGTATGTATCCGGCCAAGACCCGAGCGTGAGCTTGTTATCACTATCACCACTTGATTTATTTCTCATCAGTATGTAGGCACTGAAAATCTTCGAAAAATATGTTCAGCTCCTCTTATGAATTATGACGATGACAATTAATGCGTTAATTAACATTTTCAAAGACAATTCAATGACTTGGCCCAGTAACATAATTTTTTTTGTGAATTTTCCCGCGGCAGTTAATGCATGTAGGCATATATTTCTCTCTCTGTAATAAATTCAGTTATGGAATGGCATCTACCACAGTTTACTTAGCACAGATAGATAAGATGTGACATCATTTTTTGAGATTATTTGTGTGACGAAGGTATTCCATGCACAGTTCACTTTTAATGGCACGCTAATTTCAACCAGACATCTACCACAGTTTACTTAGCACAGATAGATAAGATGTGACATCATTTTTTGAGATTATTTGTGTGACGAAGGTATTCCATGCACAGTTCACTTTTAATGGCACGCTAATTTCAACCGAGTCGGTTTGGGTCATTAAGCTCTATTTATTACTCAAATAGCGTTGTGCCTTTTTGCTCATTTCCCATCTCTACCCTTTTTTCTCTTCTAGCAAGAATGAATTGAATTTTACTAGGCTAGGAAAACACAACAATTATCGTACCTAAGTTATTCTGACTTGATGATGATTGTATTTGGAGCCAATGCAGGCGCCCCGCATATCTTTTATTATTGTAGGTACATAGACTAGGTGAAGGAAATGAAATTTTTTTGAGGATGCGGATGGGGCTCTCCGTGGGATGGCTTTAGATCCGGAATGTAGTAGTTTATTCACCTCCCATTTCGGCCATTTCCCGTTTTTTCTACTATTTAAGTTAATGTAAATAGAAGAAAATAAATAAAAAGATGCAAATGTAAACATACAAGTTGTAATCGTTTCATCAAGCTTGTCGGTGTGAATCCGATTAGAAAAAACACGTCTCCCGTAATAAAAAGGTGGTTGCACTTTTACGGTTTGATTCATGGACTTATCATCACATGAATCATGTTGATCGCGACGAGAGAAATGCATCATTGGGCAGTGCAAAAAAGGGAAATGCACACACGCTCCGAGTACGCTCATTTTTGATGGCTTCCCAACGAAACTGCTACTCACTTAATCACTCTCTCGAAAGAAATGGATTGGGACGGAAAAGCGGGCTCGCTGAAGACACTGAGCAAGTGTATTCCTAAAAGGAGGAGAATTTTTATAGGAGCTATTTTTGAAATCTGATATATGGATTTACTTGCAGACCCAAATAATTCGATGGATTTCATCAAAAACCCGACGTCCTTCATACAGAACTTCAGAAATATTCGCGAAAAATGGCAAAATGGGATAGGTAGAATAATTCGATGGATTTCATCAAAAACCCGACGTCCTTCATACAGAACTTCAGAAATATTCGCGAAAAATGGCAAAATGGGGATAGGTAGCACATTTCGAATTTTATTTCTTTGGAGAGCGCATCTCACATTTTACAACTTACCCTGCTCGGTGTTGACGTGCTATAGACGGGAAAGCAGCTGCGAACTAGCTTAAATTGTTCCATGACGCCTGTGTAATCACATGAGAAAAAAAATTGGGATGGCAGAAGAGCTCCGATGTATTTTTCATATAAAAAATTTGTCAGAATGAAGGAATGTGTAGAAACGATATAATCTTCCATGAATAAAAATACACAACACGATTAATCATAAAATCAGAGTTTGGTGATGGCTACATGTAAACATCTCATAATTAATGGCTGACCAATTTCTGTAATTCTTCCGGGATGAAAATATGCATGCAAGACTAGTTCATTTCCGATTTTATATATTTTTCCGTGCTGATTCCCAGTGCTGATGTCGTCAGGAGAAATAAAAAGTAAGTCACGCCAGTTAAGAATAGCTCAGCTACCTAATTGTGAATCATATCGCATATCGTATCATCGGGTAGGTATTGGAGAGTGCAATAAATTTAATTGAGCAAATTTCCATTCTCCACGTCCCATGTACACTGTCTAAGGTATAACCAGAACCAATTAGAATTTGAGAAGTTGTTCCCTCCCTAAAAATAGAAAATAATTTTTTTTGGTGGCAGGTGCGTCATCACAACTTCTGAAATCGATTAATCCAAAATTTATTATTTATTTATTTACACTCTCTCAACCTAAGTAGAATGGCGTGCGTGCCTTCCAGTTCCCAGAAAATTTATGGATGTTGGACATGTGACTTAAATATTTTTTGTCAGTGAACAGTGAAGCCGAGCCGGGGCGGCAGATCATTCCTCCTTTCTGTAAACCACCCCAACACATTATTTATTTTCCAAGGACACACTTCTCAATGAATTTTTCTGCTTGAAAAACACTCATAAATAATTTATTTTCTTCCAGTGCCTACCCAGTCCCAGCCCATAATAAAACTTAAGCCAATATATTTCAGCTCATCAAAAGAAACGCCATTTTTCACTTGAATTCTCTCATCCATTCTCAGATAGCAAACCGTTTTGCAAAAAAGCTTGACATTGTATGGCACACGAGCAGGGAAAGGGAACGAAATAGGTAAAGAAAGCAAACAACTCAAGAGCCGAAAGGTGGTGGTGTAGAAGAACCTTGAATAAAACTGACAGAAACGTGTGCTGCTTCCCAATAGGTAAACGTTCTAAAACGGGGGAGAGATGCGACTCTCTTACGTGTGTGGCGAGTTTCGGAAGTTTAGCACTGACAGGATTTATTTGTACATACACGCCCGCCACAAACACATTCATCTCGGGCTAATTAAAATTTAAAATGTATCCATTTTTAAAAGCACAACTGTCTTTTCAACATCACGTCTTTTCCCCTTAAATGGACATCACAACGAAAGAGTTACAAGGAAAAATCGGAAAAAACGTTCTTTAAAACTTCCTTACGTATATATGTATGTATAAAAAGTTTGCGCTAAATTTATGCATCCGAAACGAACTCCACAACAAAAAATCTAAGTTATGAAATCATTCACTCTTCTCTCTGTTTATCTGAACTTATTTCCTCCTGAAATATCTTACGTTCCTGTCATCCAGTGAAAAGCAGACATCCCCAAATAAAAAAACTTTCCTCAAAGTAGGTAGTCAAAATAATTTCTTTCAGAGAGAGAGATATATATAGAGAGCAGTCTAGGCATAACTTTTATTAATGCTCGTCTTAATTTTCGTGACGACAGTAAAATAAAAAGTTCATCTCGTACACTCGTATCTCATCAGATGAACCGTGAATGACTAATAATATTACATAGCTCACCTCACACCTCATGAAAAATGATAGATTCCGGGTGTATTTTCATATTCAGGATTTTGCCATTTCCCAGCTACAATTTTTTTCCTATTGGAAATTGGAAACGAGAGAAGAAAAGCCATAAAGCGGCACAACAGTAAATGGAGATAACGACACTTTTATACACGTCAGATTTTTTAGCAGCCTAAAAAATGTAGAGCATTTTTTTCTCAACGAGGAGGGAAAAACTTTTTTTGAAGAAAAATGAAAATGCTCTTTCCTGCCCGTTTTGAAAACATCAGCTCAAACATTAGCATATGATGACGGTGTTGATGAACGCGTTTCTCCAACTATTAAATAATAAATAAACGACTGTTTACGGTTCACTTAAGCTAGTTGGAGTGAGTTGGAGAGAGTTTTCCCAAACTGCATACATCACATCATGAGGACTTTGGCCTCGACTGGTGTTAAGCTCAAGGAACGGGAGCGGGAGACGAGGGAGTTTGTGTCCTGAAAAAAAATAAATAATATTCAGGCAAAAAGACATTAAATCTTTTTTTTCCTTCCCCCTCACTATATGCACACTCTACTACCACAGTTATTTCCCTTCCGCAATTTTTCTTATATTTCCGAGTCGCTATTGTGCCATCCCTAGATATTTTGGTAACGTGTTTTATATGTAAATAACATTAATATTAATGATAATGGTGATGACGGGCATGCTCCCAGCAATAAAAATTACGGAGGTATTAGGCATTCCACTTCCAAAATGTATTTCCCGTCAAAATCCCCATTGCTGGGTGAGCTACGAGTGCTTTTTAGGACGGAGCCGAAACATATATATTTTTTCTGAGATGTAACACGAAATCCACTTATTAGCACTTTTTTTTCTTCTTGTAAAAGAGTGGGCGTATCTAAAAAGGAAAAGAGAAAAAAGATGACACTTGAAATTCCTCAAATCTCTCGAATCTTTCTTTGGCACGTTCAATGAAGTGAAAAAATGTCGTAGGCAGGGAGAAGGTAAAGCGATAAGGATCAGCCCGTCAAGTGTCACCAAAAGAAAACCGCTCTTTTGTTTTTAGTCTCCAAAAATACATATTCAATATGAGCTATTTCTCATTTTCTCGTCTAATTTTATTTCGAGGAATGCAACAGGTCCCGGTAGCCTTCTCAGAAAAAAATATTTAGCCTTCACTGCACACTGCAATTCGAATATTTTTTACAAGGCGAGCGCGAGCTCTTTGTGCCATCTGCCCATGTGCGGAGTGGTATATGGCTAAATGTCGCGTAATTCACGGAGTCATTAATACACTTTAATCCTTAGCTCACCTCCAGTAAAAAAATATAAAAAAATACATTCCGAGTCATTAGTCAGTGCATGCATAAAAGCGTGCACGAAATGCAGCCTTTTTTTACAAATGATGTGGTATCATGGCAAAGCAAGGCTTTCCCCAGTTAGAAGGCTTTTATGTGGGCTGCTCAAAGAAAAAATGTTAAATCCCAAGCCCAACTCATTTCTCTGCTTTTTATAATGAGTGCAATAAAAAGCCATTAAAAAAGTCCGCTACAAAGCACGGTTTTACCTATACACCTTCCACCTTGCTAAATGATAAAAGCGGGGCATTGAGACTGCAGACGTAAGAAATATTGTCAGCTGCACTATCCCCAATAAAAAATTACACTCTGCTAGAGAAACTCCGCAAGGTTACGAAATGATAGCCGAAACAAAAAGGCGAAACGGGCACCCCACCAAAGTTGCGATTCAAAACACATGTCATTTCAAAATTCTCCACTTGAAAGAATTCGTCTTGATGAGACTCCCGTTTTGTAATTAAGCCTTATTTTTTTTACCATTGGATCCCTCCACTATATATAATCTATTGGGTTCTATCTATCTATAGTCGAAAAAATGTAGGGAGAAGTGAGTAGTGAGTGCCATTACCCGGATACTCCAATTTTAGCTAAAGTGCATCCCCAAAAATAAAAATCTGGAGCAAGTTGGGCGGAACACGATATTACGAAAATGATGAGATGTGGCACAATTATTGTAAACATAAAGTTATGAATGGCACATCTGACATTTGTAAACTGCTTTGCTTGTCTAATCCAATAAAAATAACTCGTCATGTTTTTTTGAACATTTTTTTTCTTCTTAAAAAAAGTAGCTCTGTGGTGGTATGGTAGGTCGACGTCTATAGCCAATTAAGGAAAAGGTTTCTGTATTTTTTTGGATAGCGCACACTACCACCACCATCATCAAAACTACCACCGAGCCGAGGACGGGGAGACCATTCAACTGGTTGACGATTTGTTTGTTGTTGTTTTAGCCGTTTAGTGCTTGCAAAACTACAAAACTGTATTTTTCTGCTACACGTCCCATAATGATAATGCAACTTCCCCTAATTTCGCACTTTTTCTCTTGCTTCCTCTCCCCTTTTTTTAAATAATCCTATCCGCTTCCTCAGGAAAAAGGAGTGAATAAGTGAGCTTATGCACTTTGTGCTTTTTTTCTTGTATCAACTTCCAAAATAGAAATTAGGACCTGGTCTGGAATGCAAAAATTGCGAAATTATGTGTGTGTGTGGCACGTACATAATAGCAAAGTGTGTAATTGAATCAGAGTAAAATGGTATGTACAGAGTGATTTTTATTTGCATGCCGTGACATGTAAATAACCGTAGTTTGTTTGTAGTGGTTTTCTAGAAGCATCGTCCTAACATAATTTTCTAGTCTTTGGGAGTACGGTGTGAATGGGAAAAAAGAAAAAAAAAATCCGCAATGTTTGCTTTTGGCTTGCGTGGCTGTAGCTATGCCTTTTGTGCCACTAATCCCGAATAAAAAAAAATTTTCTTTTGCAGCGGAGCTTCTCTTCTCTAGTAAGGAAAGCTAACAACTAAAAAGCGACAAAGTTTCTGCTAGAGAGAAAATATCTATTTCCAAGCTTATCTTACTTGATAATCTCTTAGAAGATCTAGAACCGCTTCAGATAAAATACTCCGCTCGTCATATAATGCACTCCTCAGGAGGAGATGAGAGGCTCCACTAGTTGAAGCGACATTCTCATAAACTGTTCCCTCTCGATATACTTTTTTTTCTGTATGAAATAGATTTTTTCTCCGAGTCCGTTATAGTCATATACTATTTATTTATTTATATCGCCGACCAAAACACTAGATAATAAAAAAAATCTTTAAAATAGAATTGGCACACGGAGAACAGACGCTCTGTGCTCTCTCAGCGGATATAAATCTTTGATGCCTCTCTCTCATTCAACCTTAAAGAGCTTTTAAGCTGTTGTCACTTGAGAGTTCCTCGCTGATAATGATGAGCTTTATCCCATGTCCCCTCTCTCGTCATCAATATAATCTGATAGAACGTGCAGCAAAAAAATATATCAGGAGAAAAGATGAGAAAAAAGCCTTTCTCTTCGTTCGTCGCCTGCGCTGCTCCTCTTCCTCTCCTTGCAGTAAATTATATGGATGCATGTAGCTATCCATGTAATAATATTAGGGCAGTGAGCTACAACGTCTTAATAGCTCCGTTAATAATTTGTAGAGGAAAAAAATACCTATGCGCGACTAGAAAAATCCAGAAACAAAATTTTTATTCAGGTTTATCAAATGGGGTAATGCGAGACGATAAAAATAATAACTTTCTCAAGGAAAATGCAGTTTTATTTTTTGCGTTTTTCCTCCTCAGTAGTTTTTCTTTCGTGGAGATGAATAAACCTGATAAGGATGTGATGATATAGACGTCACCTGTCACTTGGCAGAAGTGGTGCTTCTTCTGTCACTAGCATCATACTCGTCACTGTTATCATTTCATTTCCTTATAAGTATTTGCGAATTTGCAGGGGAGAAAAATAATAGAAATTTTTTTTGGTGGTGTTGAGTGGTGAGTTGGTGGGTAGAGGGCCGGATTTTTTTCTTTGAGAAACTCAAAAATTGTCTCAGAAATTTTTCATTTCTGCCAAACAAATCAGCAGGGAAGTGCATTAAGTCTATTCCTGTAAGAGAAACCATTAGGGAGAGACGGGCTGCTAAAAATAATCGTTAGCCCCACAATAAAAAGTTCATAGTCCCATATTTTTGTAAACAATATGAAATTCGAGACACGCGAGAAGGAAAAATCAAGAATGGGCTAGGCTACACTAGAATGAGTGTGTGAGTAAAGTAGAAATACAACTACGACGAGGCGGAAAAAATGCAAGTGTGAAGAAATTATGATATTTTGTTTTGTACAGGAAGACAAGCTTAATGCTATCATCCGTAACACTAAAAATGACGATAATAATGCTGATGACAAGAGTGTCATTGCTTCAACCAAATTACATTTTGCAGGAATAGCAGCACTTAGATTGTGTTTACACTCTGTAAGTAAAAAAGCTTTTTTTGCGTAGAGGAGGGAAGAAAAAGAGTGGAAAACAAGAAGACATAACTCACCAAACAAGATTATTTTAGGATTAGTGTGTTACTCTGGCATGTTTCGTTTTAATGAAAATAATGCCTTCGAGGAGCCATGAGCACATTCTTGCAAAAAGAAACCATTTGTGTTTGTATGACTCCATAAAAGTGTCAAAAAATATTTGAAAATAGTCAGAATTTTTTTTATATTCAGAGACTAAAAAAATCTTCATACGTCCACGCAAATTATGGCGAATCAGAAAAACTGCGCAGTAATTTGACCATTGTGCGTCCACTCCCAACGCTTTCTCTTGTCTTTAGCAATAATCATAAAGATGCTGCTATTTTGTAACTTGAAGGCCTTATTGCCTCATTCCTCCTGAGTGAAATTAAGCTTGAGTTGAATTCTCACTAGACGTAATTTTCAAAATAACTGCCGAGGGAGCAACCTTTTTTGTGGAAGGCTTAAAAAAAGTTTAGACGAAGAGGAGGAAAAAAGACAAAGCAAAGAGAGAGATTTTTTTAAAGCGCATGTTTTTCGCAGCAACAATAAAAAAAATGTCTGCTGTTTTTTTCTAAATACATTCACTTTTTAAAGCAGTAAAAATTTTGCTGCGACGATAGAGCCGACTGTTGACTCATCAGGAATCTAAATTACTTTGGGCCACACTAAAAGACAAGATCAAGTTAATACTTAAAATTAGTTGGAAAGTAGATTTTCCCAATCCCAACACAAAATAAAATAGTTAGCTTGCAGTCGGAGACGAAAATCGGGAAAACAGCGAAACTTTTTTTTTTGAAGAAAAAAGCTCCTTTGTTTTTTGTTTAGCTTTCTTTTTCTGTAATGAATCCTCTCTCGACGTGCCCATTCTCTTCTCGTAGTCTCATCAAATGCCTTCTTGTATTTTATTGCTGTGGAGTGAAGTAGCGAAAACATACACGAAAGTTAGCAAAAGTCAATTTTCGCTACATTTTGCAATTTGTAAAGTTGCAAGTTACAAAGTTGCAGTTTCCCCCTCTTCTGTAGATATATTTTCAAAGTGTACGTATAAATGGCAAATACAATCGGAGAAAAGCTGAAACATTCAAATATGCAAAGACACAATCTGTAAAACGAGCAATTTTCTTTTTAGGGAGCAACCCGGCACACCTCCTCCTGAGTGATCCTCTCTCAGATAAGCACGAAGTAGGCAGTTTGCATTCTTTTGGAAATGCAACATTATATCATCATATCACCATCAACATGAAACCAGTTAATTTACTTTTAAGCATTTCTTTTTACTGCCGAATGAGTCAACATTTTTTTGCGAGCTCCTCGTGTCGGCAATGTAACTTGTGTTGAGTGAGGGAATAGGAGCGCACTGCAAAAACGGCTTCCCTCGCTGGTGCAGGAGCTTCTAGAAACTGACAATCTGACTCACTCACTCACTCCTTTGCCTTCCCAGATCCCAAACCTTTCCCAATCCGAAAGAAATCTGCAGCAATAGCAACAGGCAGGATTCCCGCACTGCATTTTCTCGGAGCACCAAGAATGGACCACCTCTCCTCGTAATGTTTTTGCGGTGTGTGGAATGGCATGCATGTCCCAATGTAAAAATTTCTGGTAACAGCACACCGCACCATAAAAAGCGGAGTATCAAAAAAAAATCCACCCGTTTACACTTTTACATGTGCATTTACACGATATGAAAAGAATTTTTTTTGTGACAAGTGACTTAAATGATGGTAGATGTGCTGGGAGAAGAAGATAACAGAAGGAAAAGTAGTGGAAATTACGAAATGCGAGAGAGGATGGATTTCTATGCAAGAGAGAAAGGTTCTTGTCACCTCCCAAGACGCCGAAAATTTAATAAGGCGGTATAGGGAAAAAAACGCGGAGGGAGCGGTATGCGGTGACTGCAATATTTGATATAGCGAAGTGGAAGCGGAATATAATCCTTTAAGGACTGGAAGGCCGGTATCGTAATCTGGGTCCGATATATGCGGGCTAAGCTTATGATGTAAGAATTTTTTGTGGTGGTTGATGGGCACAAGTGTGTGAGTACGTATCTGGGGAATTCTTTCAGGGAGGTTAGTGCTATTTCCTCGCACTTTGGAGCTCCAATATAAAGGGAGACCTAGCTCACACTGGGAACTATTAAGGCTCCAGAGCTCAGTGAAACCACAACTCTCAAAAAGTTGTCTCAACCTTAACACGCTGCTGTGGCAGCTTTAAGCTAAAAGTTCTCTCCTTTCAAATTTCACATAACAAATTTTCTTTGAATCTATATTACTCTTCCTTTCTCTCTCCAACCTTATCTTACCGAAAAGTTTTCTTCAAAGGAACTTACAAAAGATTTTGACCAGTCGGCAGTATCAAGTCGCCCCCGAAGTGGAATAACAGCATTCAACAAGTGATCAATACCGAAACAGTGCTAAATTGATTATCAGTGCCAGTGCAAAATAAATATATCTTTTGCCAGACCCACATTTCTCATCTGAAAGAGTTCAGTTTAGAGAGGAGCTGCAACTTGCACTTTATAGCAAGTCGCATTTTACATTCACACAAGAAAGTTTTTACTTCAAGCACAAACCACAACCCTTCATAAGAAAATGGTAAGTGCTGCTCTCAAACCAGATCCCATTTTGTAACAGACATTTATTCATAAATCACGTCTAGCCAGTTAAAATTCCTGAATAGTTGTAAAATGGGAGGAGATCAAAAAAAGCTTACAAAAGATTTTATTGTCTTTTATAGGAGAACAAGCTCAGACGTGAAGCTCGCCGATGTAAGTCCAAATTTTTAAGTGGAAATTTGCAGACACTTAAAACTATTCACTATTCAAGATTTCTTTTTTTGGAAAAGCCATTTATTTACAATTTGCAATTTTTATTTAATTTTGCCAGTTTTGGAGAAGGCCATTATGAAGTACGATGGCGGGCGAACTGGTGCAATCACCCGGCCGCAAATGTCTGAAATCATTCGCTTGCTGCTCAAGGAGGATCCTCATCTATACGACGAAGGACGAACTCTCAGAAGTTATCAACAAATACAGCAAAGGTAAAAAATGAATGGGACAATTCAGCCCACAAAGAATTATATATTTTTTTCCTTTTTCACTGCCAAGAAAACCTTCTAGAGCAAGAAATTGCAGCATCTCAAACTAGGCTGCAATCTGTTGCACTCCTCCATCCTAAAAAAAGAAATATTTTTCTGTTCCAAACCCAGATTCCGCATTCATCGTATTTGGAGGGAAGACCCGAGGCTACGAGTTTGTTGTGGATCATGGTAAGTCATTTCTCTCAACTACGTTCTCACCTACTTTTTTTTACCCTAAACAATCCCAAAAAGCTAATATCTGCGAGGATTTGTAAATATTTACAAGATTTTTTTTCCTTTCCATTACTACTCCAAACATGAACTATCCTATTGAACCAAATTGCACGCTTTTTCTTGCATCATCGCACCGGAATGCGGCTCCCATAGTCCATAAAGTCGTAACTCACTTAAAAAAGTTAAAACTGTTTATTTTCACAGAGGAAGATAGATTGGATTTCCTCGCAGTTCAGGATATTACCGTCCACTTTATGAAAAAGCAGGAGAAAAAGAACAACGACGCGTTCCTCTCCAAGCACCTTATTCGTCTTCACGACTTCCCCACTCCATAATAAACGAAATGGAGTCAGTCAGTACCGAACTCAATAATTTTTTTTACGAGTGGGAAAAAAGAAAAAAAATTCATGAAAAATACAAGAATGAATGGAGGGACGGAAGGAAGATAACAAAAACAAGTTGCTGTTTCCACACAGAAAATAAAGCCTTCTAGTCGACTTCAGAAAAAAAATCTTCAAACTTCTCTTTTTTCGTATGTTTACAATCAATTTATATAAAATTATATGAGTATGGAGTAGTCGTGCAAATCAGCAAAGCCCAACATTTTTCTTTTAAGCCTCTTTCGCATCAGTTCTTCTTGGAGTTCTCACATAGGTATACACTAATAGGCTGATATTATTTTTAGTGTGGTATATGGAGAGGAAGCGAAAGAAATGTAGTTCCCGATAGCAAGAAAAAAAATTTATCGCTTTTTATAACAAAATTGCCATACCTAATCGTAGGGAAAAGGAGAGCTAGTACAATACATGAAAAAAAGGGCTGTTGAAAGGAAGTGCATTTTTTTAGCGAGATGAGTGTGTAGGCCACTTAACTAATTAATTTATACTCGTCGATACTCATTTAACGAGCTCACTAACACTTTTAGTTTCGTAAATGGAAGGTTTTTATTTGGGAGGGAGAGTGAATGCGCAAAATAAAATATTTTTAGGGTTGAATGGAAGGAGAGAAGGAAAAAAAATATTTTGAGTGCAGTTTCCGTATGAAGTTTAAAATGCGCTTGAACTTGCTACTGAAAAAAAAATATATTAGTCCATAAATATTCACTTTTTTCTGTCCTTTTCATTTTTTATCAAGTTAGGAATTGAGTTTGTGCAGGGTATTAGAAAAAAATATATAGGGATATTATTATTGCGCTATGCACTGCTGCAGTGAGAAGCTATTATATAGCGAGAAACCAAAGACCACTTTTATTTCGATGTGTGCAATCTCCATTTTCTTCTCCGTACCTATCGGAATCTCCACAACTCACTCGGAATAGTGCCAAAAAGGATAATTTTTTTTTGCGAAACCCTATAAGAAAAAAAAGTTACCTAAAACTGTTTCATTTTCTTCGCTACTTCTCAATTCAAGAAACAGCTATATATTTATTTTTTGGAAGAGGCTCTAAGCTGGGATTTTTTTAGGGCGGGAATATGATTTTATTACTCTACTTTAACTGCACGGGTGGTTATACGGTGTAATAAGAAAAGTTTAGCAACTTTGAAGATTTTTTTTGGAATGGATGTAACGTGCCAGAAACATTTTTTCTCTGAGGAAAGATATATTGCGAGATCAAATCAAGTGCAGCGGTGATGATGATAGCTGTGGCAGTGATTGGGAAAACATTTTAGACACGGAGCTGAAAGCGTATCGCCAAGCTGCCACCATATCATATCATTATTGCTGACACTTTAGACAGAAAGAACTGTTTTTATTTGTCAGTGTCATGGTTAAGCTCCTCGCACAGCTTCCGAATTATTTTTTATCGGGGAAAGAAATGTTCTGCTGCTGTTGAGCTAACCTACCCTAAAATATACTTCTCCTTTTGCAAGCGACTTTTGGATGAGTGCTCGTAAAACTACTAAAACGGCTTCAGCAAACATTTTAGGACAATTTTTTTAGCTGCGAAAAAAAAATATCTTTCTCGAATATGAGAACAAATTGTACGCACTCTAACCAGGTAGCTTATAAAAATATGGTGCCTTATAATATTTTGTAATTGCTGGTGTAAATGTGATTTTACTTTTTTGGGAACTGTGAACAAACTAGTTTTTTAACGGTAGACGGTGTGAATCCACGGGCGGAAGTTGGTGGTGAACCGGAATAAGGAATAATAATAATTACACGATTGTACTTGACTACTTTTAAAGGTATCGCTGTATACTCATTATAATTTGTAATTTTTAGCTAAGACTTTTAACTTGAATATTATATTTAGCGGGTGTATTTCTCTTCGTATTCGCCTATTTATATATTTTTCATATTGTCAACTATGTAATAAAATAAAATTGTTATTACATTGTAAGAGCGATTTGCAATAAAAGTAAAAATGTGAGAAAAGTAAATAGTTCGTGAGAGACGCGCCTCATAATTTTTTTTTGAATCCACTTCGTCAACTTCGCGAAAACTTTTCATATAATTTTTCCATACTTGAGTGAATAGGATGTGCTCTTATAGGCTCTTAGCATTTCCAAACCAGACACCAGCCAAGATGGGATGTAATCTGACACGAAAAATAATAAATAATCAGGGTATTTAAAGCCGTACCACATTCACATCCTCTGCGTCTTAGGACCTACTGCCAATAATAATAGTACCTATAAAAAGGAAATAAATGTTATCGGGATCAGTGCTATATAATCACGCTGTGAAGAGCAAATCGCTGTTTATTTATGGAACCCCATTGGAAGAATGTTTAAAACGCAATCGGAGTCACAGTCACAGAGAGATGGAAATTTCTCAAGCCGTCAGCCTAATTTTATGTGCTATATGGCATGGATGGAACTCAGCTCTACTCCGTTTCCGTTTCCTTTCCTGTGCTCCTCCCGCACATAATCTCGATTTGATTTGGTGGTGGTGTGTGAAGATCATGGTCGGACCTTGAAGGATACAAATACAAATTGTCATAAAAACACTCCCCTCCTCATTCCGCAATCCGCATACGCTCCGCTCAGTCATTCACTCCACACGTTTTTTAACCTTCCCTGCATGCTTCATGAGTCCTGTCACTTTTCCCGGCTTTTTTAGGGATTTTCACTTCTACTTGGAGATATTACTTTAAGCTTGCAAAATAAGCATTTTACAACCATGTGGAGAGGATTGTCAGTTTGTCAGAGGAATTTTTTTTTTCAATTTTCTTTTTTTTCCTGGTGAAGTTCATATTTCAAAATTTTCGATTTTTTAAAAGGACAGTGCGAGATGCGGAAAAGCGTGCGAGGAATTTCAAGCTTTCATTCTTCTCCGGTTTCCGTTTCATCGAGCTACCCTGAAAAAATTGGATTTTTGTTTATAGACGCACATGACGACTCCTTTTATTTTTGGGAGCACAACGGAAAGTTTTCATTGAGTTTGTCTCCACCGCCCACTTAGCATACCTTTCTCGTTACACACTCCCCTGATGTTTTTACGAGTGGCTGGTGCACTCCAAAACATCAAAGTTATTAATTTGATTAGCATAATTCATAATCAGCATCATATCAACAGCCAATATCTCAACTACAAACTAAAAATACTTTTCATCTTGAACTTACCACCAAAATCTAAAATCTAAAATCATCCTCTCCTTTCCATAATTTTTTTAAACATTTTTTTGTGGTTCGCAGCAAATATTACAAATATGAACTTATAAATTACTTTCAATTCTATTTTTACTTTTGCAAGCTCTCTTTCTTCCCGTCCACGCCTTTAT
>JAHZND010002394.1:0-14823 GCA_027744115.1 Acrocyrtus sp. NNG-2020
TTACATTTGCAAGTGAACACAGATATGCGTAAAGTACAATAACAGAACTCAATTTTTGAACGTAGAGAAGAACTTTATGATGGCAAAACGAAGATGTTGAGGTGTCTGTCATCATGGTCCTCGATATAAAATATATAACGTAACATTCTGAATTGGCTTAGCATTACACAATGCCACAAAAGACAATAAGAGCGCAGCAGAGATATGCGATATCCACCTAAAGGGTTTCGAATGGATTTAATTATGATGGGCTTAGACGGTAAAGATTCGTGGCATATACATTACAATAGCACAAAGTGAAAATTAAAAGAAAGTGTTACTGCAGGCGGAGACAGAAGAAGGAACTGAGCAAAGGAAGCCCTACTAATTTCTTTTCATTCACTTGAGGAAATATAAACTGTAAAAAAGGAGGGCAAATTGTATAGAAATGCAAAGAAAGTTATAGGAAGTGATGATTTTTCATATAATCAAAGACGGCTCAAATATCTTGGACTGTATTGTTTTCATTTGAGTATGTAGTAAGAACGATCCGAGATTCGCTTTTAGTTTAGAAGCTAGGTCGTAAGATAGTAAAATAGGTACTACGTTTTTATTGAAATAAAAGTTAAAAATCTGATCAAAATCAAAACCATTGCAATTACACCCACCCTCTTCTTGTCTGCCGACACAATAAAACAAAAAAAACTTGAAGGAAATTAAATTGTGAGGAGGATGAAACGCTAAAGTTTCAAAACTAGATAAAGCTTTAAAATAATACAATTGAAGTTTCATTTGTGCGAATGTAAATGATGAAAGCTAACGGAGCGTTGTAGCCGACTTTTTCGGTTTGTTATTCTTACTTTTTACTTTGATGTACTCATGACTTTCGTGTATTACGTACTTTGATACAAAAAATAAATTGAATGTAATTAAAGTACTGTTTAGCGTAGCCGTAAGATTTCAAGTGGCAGCTACGAAATGGATTCCGAATTTCCACAAAATTTTCAAGCCCAGGCTGGTTCAGAAGTTCTCCCACACGTTTTTGTATGGTTATTTACAAATATGTAAGAGGTATTGATTGTTAATTGATTGATAGTCTGAGGAATTCATTGAAGAAGGACATGAAAATGTGTGAATATTTTTTTTCGCTAAATACCATTTGATTCATTAAGAAGGAGAAGGACATGAAAATGTGTGAATATTTTTTTTCGCTAAATATTGTTAAAAATGCATATCATATCGAAGTAAAACAAAAGTTATAATGATTTGACCATTTGATTCATTCTAGAGTACAGAGGCTACTCACATATAACATGAAGTTGCAGTAAGCATGTAAAATCTGCAAAAAGTGTAGTTAGAAACAAGTCTTCGTGTAACTCAAGTTTACATATCAAAATCAAAATGGTTTCAATTTCTGTTAAATAATGAATATTAAAGTTAATGAACGATGAGAAAATTTTATTAATAAAAATAAACGACGATATTAAGCCTAAATCACTCTCTATTGGTTTTCTTTTTCATAATTATGACAAAAACTTGCATAAAATTATCATTCTCACCAAAGCAAAGATCTTTGAATTTGAAACGCATCGTGAAATAGCATGATTTTATGGATTGATATTTACTATGCCCCGGTTATCTCACCTCCAAAATTAGCAGATCACTCATCCCTTTTTGTGAGTCACTTGCATTTTCTAATTCTCAGTCTTCATCACCACTGCACCTGCCCAATTTGCACCCTCTGCCTTGCCTATGTCTACTACCTCACACATCACATCACATCCCCAAAAAAAGTTCCATTTCCAGATTTATACACAGCAATTTCCCATTTCCCAATTATAGGTCTTTAGTCTTCGGGCACCGATTGTCGCTCGAACCCCTGCAGAGGCACAGGTTGCCTCGCTGTGTGTTCATGGGAAATCTATGTAACATATTCAATATTTGCCCACTTACAATTTTTAAAAAAATCGGAGAACAGTATGAGCCTAAAAACGGAAAAATGACCATTTTCCAATAATTTCAATAAAATAACCCACAACACCGCTTAGATAAAGGTGCCTGACGTATGGACTAGTGACTAGGTACTTCCTTTTCCTTTGCGATCATTTTGAGCCTTAAACCAAAAGGGCAATGCATAGTCTTGATTCAAGAATCTTGAAGTTTTGACTTTCGATCATCATTCGAACGCAAAAGCAGTTTTTATATTTAGGAGATGAGGAGGATAATTAAAAAGAGTAGGACAAATGGGAGCGGGTATTTTGAATTTTTGAAGCCATTAAAATTGCTACAATTGCGCCGTGGTGCAATTCTGTGAGCTACCCAACTTTAAACCATAGGCATCGAGTTCGAGCGCTCAAAGGGTTGTAACCCTTTTTCTCCCACTGTATTTAGGCTAGCCCGTTACCGTCACTAACGGTCTTCGCCGCGAAGACGACCACTAAACTCATTTCTTTACTAGTACTGTGATTACCAAACCCACTTACCATTTCACAATTAAATCCACCAATACCAGTAAAACCAGTAAAACGTAATTATATAATTGAAATCGATACAAAGGCATGGCATGACCATCAAATACAGATTCCTGGTCATAGTCATAGGTAGAGGCTTGCCACGTGTCATTGGTTCTGGCGCAGCGCGGTGCATTTGAAACTAATTGATGTGAGATGTGATAGGAGCAGAATTACGATTGGTGATTGGGATATAGCTGACCTGCCATCTGGGTTCACTTCACAGTACTCATCCAATAATGTTTCACTGTACAATACACAATCAGTACACATTTTTGGTAGGCCACCTTGCGTCGGTCACTGCAAATTAGAGAATTGGAAGCGCCAATGCGGTAAGTAAACGAACTACTCAGTCAAAAACGGATCCCTCCCATGTATGCACAATGCAGCTTTTATATCTGTGCCATACCTTCCCCTCATTTTCTTTCCGCGTCCACTACAACACCGCAAAAAAAGGCGATGATAACACAAAAGCAAATGCATACACAGTATTACTTGCCCTCGACTCGAAAGGAAAACAAGACAAGCTGAGCCTGTTTTTGGGATTGGGTAAAGGGAGGAGGAGGATGTTGTATAGTTCAACGCAGAGTATATGCTCTCAGCTTGCACCATAAAAGCAACACGTTTATCTTATTGGCTATTGAGAGGCCGGCGGGGAGGGAGCTCCGTTTTGATATTCCTTGGTTAAGCTGTCAAGGCTTGCATTTAGATGGAATTGAATTTCGAATAAAAATAGTTTATTACGTTGTTCCTGTAAATTAGGTCACTTTTTCTTGATGGCAAATTCGAAAAGAACTTACCGAAAAATGAGGAATATGCCAGGAGACCTATCAAAATCAATAAAAAAAGTAACGTGACCAGTTACGCCGACAAGTTGCGTATTTATCCGACCAAGAACGCCACTCCCGCCACATGTGGACGCAACAGGAACTAAACACTCCAAATTTCTTTGCTAAATTGCTGAAGTTATTCGAAAATAAATACGTTCATAATCATACACATTCACATTCTGAGTATTACGTTGTTCCTGTAAATTAGGTCACTTTTTCTTGATGGCAAATTCGAAAAGAACTTACCGAAAAATGAGGAATATGCCACGAGACCTATCAAAATCAATAAAAAAGTAACGTGACCAGTTACGCCGACAAGTTGCGTATTTATCCGACCAAGAACGCCACTCCCGCCGCATGTGGACGCAACAGGAACTAAACACTCCAAATTTCTTTGCTAAATTTGCTGAAGTTATTCGAAAATAAATACGTTCATAATCATACACATTCACATTCTGAGTTTGCGAAATTTTACGACTGCAACTACTGCAACAGCGTATGCTCAGAAAATAGGTTTTCTCTTTGCCTGTGCGATGCAGGTAAAAAAACATTTTTTTGTGTTCTGCTCAAACGGAAGTACCATGAGTTTAGCTGCAACTATAGTTCTAGTAGATTTTGAAGAAAATTAATTTTAGGGATACCTAAGTAAAAAATGAGTGATACTCATTAGTAAACGTACATAATTATTGTTCAATGAATGATAAGCTGCAAGTATGTGCAGTGTGGTGCCTTTTAGAGGATATAAGATGATTGTTAGAGTGAATGGAGAAAGGCTGTTGTATAACTTGTATATTGTATGAGTTGAAGACAATAATGTAAATTGTGATTTTGTGATTGTGGTGTTGATCTAATTTTATCTTATAAGTTACAATTACTAAATTATAGTATGAGGTAGCAAATAAGAAATAGAGACTTAGATGTGAAGCGAGTTTGTGAGAAAATCGCCTGAACAATGAATAAGTCTATTGGAGTAAAGCAAGAGAAAACAGCACACCAGGAAGAGGATAAAGAGCTTGCAACTTGGGCTAAGAACCTCTTATCGAAGCAGACCCCTCAGATTGGACAGCAGAATAACTCTTCTGGACCATTAGCTCCAATTTTTGGACAACCTGCACATGATCCTATTCCGAGTAATTCTGGGTACGTGCAGACCAAAAGACCTCTCCCTTCACTTCAAGTCTATGTCTGTATATGCACGTTACAGCGTTAGCGTTAATGTTTTTTTAATGACTTAATGACTGGTTGCTTCCTATTTTGTAGATTTGATCGCGACAGTGCAATTGGGAGATTTACTTGGATGACTATAGTGGAAGACAAAAATGTCCCTTGCATTTATAGGAATACTGACTTGTATGTCGCAATCAGAATGGCGGAAATGTCAGTAATTGGAGAACTTCTTAATGTCCTGCCGGGAGAACTATATGATAGTGCCAAAATAGTTTGCTACCAGGTAAAAAAGAGGCTTCCCTCGGAGTATACTTTTGTCATTTATTGTAACGACGAAGGCGAAAATGAAAGCTATCCTTAGTCCGTAGAGCTTTAGTGCCATCTTGAGGTTAAAGGTTCGCTGCCAATAGCAGGAAAGAAGATAAGTTGTGAGCCATGTTTAATTAATTAGATAATTATCGGAATCGGAACCGGTAGCCAGTCTTTAAGTGTTGAGGGTAATAGGTATTCAGAAAATGGTTTTGTTGATTTGGTTGTTAAAACTTTCCTTTTCTTTATTATTGCAAATTGCAGGCAACTCTGGCGGAAGCAAAACTCCTTAGCTATGTTAACTCATATCATTGTGATGGATTTTATGGGCAGGATCCTTTTACACCCCACGATTTTGTGATAAGCCTGGTGGACCTCCAGACTTTTCATACTTTTTTAAACTTTGCTTTCAGCGTTCTACATAGCGGTGGTAGTAATATAGATCCGGAGTTCAAAAGATGTGGATTCGTCAAAGTGAACTCAGAATCAATGATACCCTACACAGTGCTGGACTGCGGTGGAAAAGGTGTGCCGCTGTTTTATTTTGAGGGACAGACTGATATTCTTTCAGCCAAGTCAAAGGTGACGTATATGAGTATATTTCATGGCATTATACGATTAAACAACTTGAATTCCTGTTATAAAATAATAAACATGTACTTATATATGAGATATAAGAGGTACTACGTTAGTAAATTAATAAATGAATGCGTATTATTTTTTCTCAGCCACTTGGAGGATGGCCCTTGGCGTATTTAAAAGTTTGCTGTAAAGTTCAGGGTGTACGAAAGGACCTTATTTCAAATTCTACCCTTCAAATAGTAACCTTAATGGATTTGCAAGCGTATTTTCCAAAACGTACTACTTTCACAGAGAAATGTTGGCCGAATGCGAAACCAAAGTCGCTACTGCCGAAACAGGTGTTGAATGGTGTGATACAGAGCCCAAAACTTTTAGTTAGTAGTGATAAATGGAGAAAACTGGAAGCAAATGAAACGTTTCCAAATTTTACGACGACTGCCACAGCCACGAGTAGTACCAATGCCAGTACAGTATCAACAACTACAGTAATAATGAATTCAAAAAACGGTACACCTCCTAATGTGACGTTGACGTGTAACGGCGTTGCAACAAATTATCAGATTCCTAAGTCGGTTCAAATGCGATCACCTGCTTTGACAAAAATTAAGATCTCACAAGCTCCAATAGACAAATCCAAATTAATTCAAATTGCAGAAGATCCTGATGGAAAAGCGAGTGGCGCGTACGCTGTTAGACTGGTATGTAATAAAAATAAAATATTGGTCCTTATTCTTGGACAATTTATTTTTCAGTTTGTAGTTTCATAGTAATAGAGTTATTACTGCTTAATACCGATTATTTATTACTTTACTTACTACTCAGATTTTATAAAATAATAGTCGTTTCATTGGTTGATCAGGTTAGAACCTGAGGTAGAGTACATGCTGTTGGATTCAGTGTAAACAAACGGTTGCGGTTATTGCTATTGTAGAAATTCTAATATACATACCTATAATTAAACGACTGCCTTGCTTGCTATTTTGATGTTAAGTTGATTAATTATTTTTCTTTAATCTTTTCTTTCAGATTGTTTTCGAAAATCAATTTATGCACTGCATTAATTTACGAGCTGGTAAACCTGAGGACTACTTGCTAGTGCTTCAAGAATTCATGCAATAATCTATTTCCGTCATTTTCAATATATCCAACGGCCGTTAGTGTACTATGGAGCAAAAATATCAAAACTTATCTACCTAATAGGTAATGCTTGGTCTATTTTTAATGTGACGTTTCTACCAATAATACCTATACTCATTGCTATTCTCTCTCAATTTTAGTGATCAAGTACAAGCGTTAAATAAATTTGGGTTTCAAATCCAAGAAAGTTGGCAGATGCCGCTGGTGCCAGCTGCTGAACTACAAAGCGCCGTACCAAGACTACGGCAATCGTTTCAACCGCGACCACCAGCTGCTTCGAATACATTAAATAAAGTAACGAATGGGGGAAATTCAAATATTAGGAGTTATTCAAGAAGATGAAACATTATTTTATGGTTAACAATTATTTTAAACTTCAAATTTTTATACTAGCAGCTGATTAATATTTATGTTAAACCGTCTAAAACTGTTCTGAAAACCTGTTTATTTCATTTTTGTACGTTCGTTTGTTGAAGTCAATTGATACTATGCGATTCATTAAAATAATGAGTTGGTATCGTTTGTTTTATGATTGAATGAAGCAGAATCTATGAATGCCAGTTTATGTTAAATATATTTCACAAAATGCTATGTATGCTATGCTATGGTTCCTTCAACATGCACTATAAAAGAGCATACCTAGGTATTTTTGCATTTTGCGATGACATACATTTTGTGATCGATGAGATCCACAGTCCACACTGTTTACATTGATACATTGCGTCCCTTTTAAGAACCTGTGCGGGACCCAATTTACGTCTAGCTTGTCCATTAGGATGTGGAAATCATTGGATGCTTTTTATATTTGATTTTAAAACATGCATGATTGCACTCATGATATAAAGATTCATAGTATAAATTGAATCTCTAACAGATCCATGCTTTTTACTAAATGAATTACAAGTAATTATGGGTTTCATCTCCATCAAATAATTTCAAACAGCTAAAAAGGGCAGAGTAGTTGATTCTGATTACTGAATTTATCAAATGCCACAATGCTCAAATATAATACATACAAATTACAAAGTCACAATCAGCCAGGCTAGCGTAATGTAAAAACCAGGTAAGTTGCTGGACAAGAACTACTAGCTTTATATTATGTACAGTCATAGACTTTTGCATGGCAGCGATTGAACAGTAGTGAGGACCGACATATGACAACTGCTGAGGAGAAGCATATCATCTACAACAGGGAAAGCAATATTGTATACATAGTTCAAAGAAAAGGAAAGGGTTAGTTGGTTTCTAGTCCTTTTGTAGTCGAATCTGTTATCTGGGGAGTGAGGACCATCCAATCCAGCCCCGGGACTGCTGAGCATGTAAACAAATAAACGAGTGTATTTACTCAATTTCTATCACACGATACCGTCTCTCCCTTTACAACAACAGCAAACACAGATCAGCCAGCCAGTTCACTTCACTTATACCCGGCTCTGGCTCATCAACCACCCACACGACTACACGAGGTTCAGCAGGTGTGCAGAATAAACGAGTGACTAAAGAATTTCTTGCGAACAACTACTAGTAGTAGCCAACAGTTTTGCATTTAGTGTGCAGTGTTGCACTGATAGATAAACAAATACAAAAAGTTATATCTTGTCAAGCTTGACTTTTGTGAAAGATCTCCGTTCTTCATGTTCACCGTTTGCAGTGAATTGCAATCGCAATTAAGCAGTATTATACCTGGATTATCATTTATCAATTATCAAGTTCGCGTTATCATATACTTACATTTTAGGTTGTAAGGTTAAACAATTGCATTATTTAAAATTCTCATCGGCAAGTTGAATTTTTTATAAAATGCTCAGATCGAGAAAGCCAGTGCCTGATACCATCACAGAATTTGACTTTGGTGAGCAGCCAATTTAGTGATTCTTTAATTAGATACCGAGCCCACACATATTGCTCCGTTACTCCGTTTCTGCTTTCCATTTTGCATTACTCATTACTCGTGATGTGGCGATAAAACTAAAACTACTATTAGCAAATCGGTTTACTTTAGGTAGGACTAACCTGAACTTTTTTATCCGCGTTATTACAGGTGTCGAAAGAAGCATGAGACTTTCGGAACGTGTTGCTGAGACGCCCGCTGTCGTCACAAAACTTGATGTAAATTTCATTTTATGGCTGCTTCTGGATCAGGAGTGCCAAAAAGTTAAAACAGCAAACCAGTCCAATGGCGATTTTGGACCCACAACCCCAAAGACGAATGCGAGTAGAACTCAGCACGACGGAAGTGACAGTGACGAAGATGACGGACTTGACGGCGAGAGTGACCGTCCTGATGCAACCCATAATTCAATGCCACCGGCTTTGTTTAGCAGACTGGAGCCCGCAACAGAAACGCTTGTCAGAGATTGTATGAACAACGGCCTAATAAAAACAAACTGAGTTAGCGTTAGGTTATTATTTTAAAGAGCAAATGATCTGTTTTGAAATATAGACGCTAAACGTAGTCTTAGAGAAGCTGGAGTGGAGAACTACGATTTGCTCGAACATTTGCCGGAGAACTACCGTAAAGATATGCTCATGCAGTTATATATGGGCTCAGGACTTGTTCCAGGAAATTCATTTCGGTATACAAAAATCTAAAACTAGACGAAGACGAATCATCCGAAAAGTAAAAACTTCAGAAATATAAAACGAGCTAGAATATTCATTTTCTGTCATTTTAGCTCAGTGCCGGACATATATGCTGCCTTACGGTCATCAAATTTTGAAAACAAGTTCAACATCTTACGCTCTCTTGGTGAGGGTCATTTTGGTGAGGTGTATCATGTCCAGCGAAAAGACAATCCAAACGAACAATTTGCAATGAAGAAAATCCCTGTGACATTTGAATCACTTTTGGATGATGTACAAATGGCCATTAATGAATCCAACATTCTGAAAACACTCAGAGGGCATAAAAATATAGTCAAGTTGTACAATTGTTGGCTTGAGCTAGATCCAAGTAAAGATACGCATTACAGGATGTTTTCTTCAGATGATGAACCATATTTAGGCGGCTTTAACTTTTACATCCAGTTAGAACTCTGTGGACTTAGTTTGCAAACGTGGAAAAATGAAAACTACAGAAATAGAATATTCCCGGAACCTCCGGAAACTTTAAAAATTGCGTATGAAGTATTTGATGGATTAGCATATATTCACGCTCACAATATATATCACTTAGATATAAACGTAAGGACTGTACTAGTATAACTATCCTACTTATATTTAATGAGACAAATCCTTACTACAATATAGTGTATCTTTTGTGCATTGCATGCGGCAGCCGAACAATATTGTTTGGGATAATTCGGAGTGTACACATTTGAAAATAGTTGACTTTGGACTGGCTGTTTTTGAGCCAACTAGTAACGATGGGCGAGGAACTGCCTGTTATGCTGCTTCTGAGAATATATTGACTTCAATGGTATGTAAAATTTGTGCAGAAACAATAACACTCTGTGTATTTCAATTTGTATTTATTTTCTATTATCATGTCCACCATTAGAGTGATCTCTACTCTGCTTCTGTGTCAATTATTGAAGTGACTAGAACAATTCACACCCAAATTGAACTTGTAGAAGTAATTCGGAGTGCAAATCCGGGATTAGGTATACCAACGCTGGTAAGTCGAAGCCTGATAATAGATTGATCGACAAAATGAACTACAAAAATTGAATAACAGTAATTATTTAGCGTTTTTACTATTGCGAACTGAGCATGTGAAATTAAATTTGATTAGGATAAATTATTATCACTGTGTCTCAACAAGGATCCATCCAAACGGCCCACTGCAGAAAGTATCAAATTGGAACTTGAAGTTTTAATCCGAGAACAACACACCGACTACTGACATTTAAGAACTCACAGTCAATGCACCATAATGCAAATGTAGACAGATTCCAAAAATAGCTTCAGCAACAGTGTTTGAGGCACTGAATGTCTTACATTTTTCCCTCCCGTAATTTCTTAATCCGCTAAATAAACACAGTACTTTCGAGAGTCATACAAAAGACTTGGTGACTTGACGTGCTTTCCATATCTTCAAAATCTATAATTTATGTATATAGTTTTTGGAAAAATAATCGAAATTGACATTAAAATATTTATTTTTATTCCATCGAAAGTTATCAAAGATGAAAGAAATATTTATGTATGACAGCAGCTCTCTGGACTATATTAATTTATACCGTTAGCTTCCCATTATATCAATATTGTATATTATTATACGACCATAAAAATCATAACTATTAATAAACGTTAGTTTAAATTTTTTAGACGCAATTAAATTGTTTATATCAAATATTTGAACTGTGTTCGTATCCCGCGGATGTAATTCAACACTCTCTTTGCTCGACATCTCATTTAATTGACTTTCGGCTTCAGTAATTGCTTCCATTTGACACAACTTTGCTGCGAATCCACCTTGAAATTGAATAACAATCTGCTTAATCTCTTTTTCTGAAGGGAATGAGAATTCTAGCCATTGTGGAGAGCCCTGCAAACAAGTAAATATATGTAGTCATAAGTTAGTAAGTTGCAGGAATGACTCCTTTAAACATGTATTGTTTATTAGAAAAATCAATTAGCAACATTTATACTCCATACGAATTCTAGCATTGTCTGGAGTTTAGACATTGCCTTTTGCCTTCTGTCTCACCCTGTCAGAGTTCCAGCATGTTTCTTCATTTCCGTCAAACAAATACTTTTTCCCATAAAGCTTCCTATCGTTGTTTAAAACTGAGCTGACCCTGAAGTTAAATTATGCAAAAGAAATATATTTTGGTAAAACAGTTTTGATTTTACTCTTTTAACATTTAAGTTAATTTGTAACATTCAAATATTTTTTAAGTTTTAACTAGAAACAGGAAATTGGAATATAATCAAAACGAAGTATAGTACCTACATACCTGTAGTCTGTGATTTCCTTTGAAAGTGACTTTGACATATTTCAGCTTGATGAAAGTTGAGTGTAAATTCGTTTGGTATTTCCAATACCAACTTAAATTTTTGAATTGGAGTGTAAATCAAATTCTTAACGCTTGTTTTGCTTTGAAACACTGTTCATAACTTCGTACAATTCGTGTCCGTGTCTGTCACTGTTACTCACTCACTGCTCACTAACTACTACTTCCAAGAAAGTAAACAATAAACCCCACGTGCAATTGTTATTGTTATTGGTGTTAGTCAAATCCAAATCAAAACTTTATGGATATTGGATTAATTGGATGATGAAAGTTAACGTAAATTTTTATGTGCACCCGTGCGTACACGTGTGTGTACTTGCAAATGAAAATGAAGTGCAGCAGTAGAAAGAAGGGCATATTGGGGTTCGGTTTTCGGTTGGGGTAATTGGGTGGGAATAGGACAAGGACATGTGCAAAAAATCCAAGAAAAGTGAGTATGCAATAGGTACTCTAAAACAGATGCCGATCAGATGCGGCCTTCTTCATGTGAGATAGTGGTTCCCGCTGAAAATCTTCGATTTACTGGGGCTTGGAAAAATGAATGTACGCGTAGTAGTAATTCCTTTCACTCTTCTACTGTCTGTTTTGTTGGACCATACATAGCCTTCGATAAGAACAAAACGCTTTTGGCTTGTTCTTATCGTTTGTAGGCTACAGTTAGACAGGAAATATGGTAGAGGCCAGACGCTCCCAGAAGAGTTCAGACTGTCGGGCCTGAAACATCCGAAACTGTAGCCTTCACTTTCACCAATTTTGAGATTGATATTCTGTAATGATAATGACCGCTTTCCACTTGTAAATTGAAGCATGAGATAAACGGAAATGAAATGAATTGTCTTGTGTACTGACGGTATGGGTAACCCTGGTCCGTGCTGACTTGACGTATTGCTAAAAGAAAAAACTGTGGTAATTAATGACTAATGACTTATGGCAAACTAAAATGAAAAGAAATAATTTTAGTCGAAGCATATAGTACATTTTTTATTATTTACGTTTTTAGGTAGTAGTTTATAATTCCAGTTATCAGACAAGCAACTAGGTTTAGATTCATACTGTTTGTGGTTATCGTTTAGTTTAATGTAACCCAATAATACATAAGCACATATTTAATGTTTTCTTGACGTATTTATTTATTGAATGGAGCATACTGTTGAATTTGGGTCAGCCATTGCGGATGATGTTGTAGTTGGATTCATTACTCCAGCAGAGGTTCCTGGAGGTTGAGGAATGGCCATAGGTAAGCTTTGTGTGGGTAACGATTGGCGTTTCGGAATCGTACTTGGGAGGAATGAATGCTCGCGGACTCTTTGCTTAGCCTCCGGGCTCAAATGGTACAAAGAGCACTTCGTGAAGCAAGTTTGGACCTATTTATACAAATAAGTGAAATTAAAGACTCCATGAATTTGCCGCTAGAGTTTTTTAGAAGGTAGTAGCTAATTAGTTATCTGATTTACCGATTCCCCGGATTTTGCGGATACCAAAAATGAAAGAGGAATATTAAATTCTTGAGCGAATCGCGTGTGAGTGTCAAGTCTAACTGCTCTTAAGTGCTCGAGGTCACCTTTCGAACCCACAAGGGCAATAGAAGGTTCAGTATGTTTTTCTTGGGCAATTCCATATATCACGGTTACCCATTTTCGAAGCTCGTTTAATGATGTCATATTTGTCATATCGTAGATGAGTAGAAAAACCTTTCAAAACATATTCAAAAAAAGAAATATTAGCGTGCAAAATTACAAATTATTGTAGCCCAGCTAAACCAATACAAAAATTCAAGGAGTAATTTTAGTTTATTACGTCAATTCCGTGTAGATAAATGGGCAACATTTTCGAAGATATTGCACTTCCCGCAATGTCAAGGATAATGAGAGTAACAGTTCCTAATGGTTTGACGCTCATTCTTCTCGAAAAGAAATCAACCCCTGGTGTCGGACTGTACTGGCTTCCGTGAAATGTATTTTCCACAAATCTTTTCACGATGCATGACTGAAAATTAATGTAAAAGATGAATTCGTAATTCTAAATTAAAATGCTTAAATATTTATAGCAATTAAATAGCTATTTTGTTAATCAAATTAAGTTTGTACTTTTCCTATGCATGGTGCCCCAATGACACCAATACGAACTTGCTTTCCTTCCAGTTCCATGATAAGCACTATCTCAGACTTTTACTTTCCTTCACATTCTGCTCTGCTAAGTTGTGATTCAATTTGCTCGTGAAATAATTCTATATGAGACGTAAATATGGAGGGTTTCCTCTTTAAAAATCAATATTTCTCATTGATCATATATTAAAAACGCTACAGCGTAGGTGTACTCATCTGCCAAATACTGATGAACTGACAAGAATTCGTTAAAATCGATGTGAGCCGTATATTGTGTCGGATATGTCAAATAAGCGGAAAGCTGATTGTCTGCTGTTCTGAAACGGGAATAAACATCGCATGCATGCATACGCTCATTAAAAAGGCTATTGTGTTATGTTATGGTGCAGTCCGGTGAAAAGTAAAATAGGGGCAGGCCTAATGCTAACCGAAAGAAAGCATAGTGGTGATTGGTACTATCAATATAAGAAGAAATACACATCACAAGTTTTACCTGAGTAGTGCACAGCTTAAGGAAATGCATCATGCATCGACCGTTTAGTAAAAGTCCAGAGTAGGGTATAGGACAGGTGCACAGCGAGCTAGACATGGAATCTACTTTCATTTCGTTGTATAAAAGTGAAAGCGTACCTGTTTGTGTCACAGCTCTCCCTAGTCTACTGTGCACTATATGAAAGTACATACCTATTATACGGAGTCATTAGATAGCGTACATTGTGTTCCGGTCGTTCTGTCGTTCAATGTTTAGTTCAGCTTTAGGGCTAATCTTTTGGACACATGTTCCCAACAAAGACTACCGAAAATATACCTAGACCATATGACGCAAACTTATCATTGTACAGTTTTAATTTAAATAAAACAACTATAAAATTCTCACTTGTTGAGTGCTGGGACTTGGGAAGTCTGGCCCTGACAAAAAGTGTACGTCTCTAAATATGTGTCTCATTTAACCCCAGCTACGAATTGACGCAGAGTTTGGTAATTCCTCAATTCTATCACCTAAATTCCTAAGTCCTAATTCCTAGCCATAAAAATCAGTACTTAAATTCCACAAAAATAATTCCTTGGTTTTTATTTTTTGACCTTCTAATTCCTAATTCCTTTTATTTTATACAATACAAATTACCAATTACAAATTCCAGGAATTTACTTGGTACTTAATTCCAATTTTTTAGAAGATGATTAGAAGGATACGAAGTATGCAAATTGCATTCGGTATAGATTTACACTCCTTCTGTATTAGTAA
>JAHZND010002395.1:0-25023 GCA_027744115.1 Acrocyrtus sp. NNG-2020
TAAATATGGCAAGGCTTAAGAAGACGATCCATGCTCTTTACATGGCACGCCATGTCTTGAGTCAAGTTCTGGAATTTTCTATTTTTCGAAACCACATGCCATGCCTTTTTACCTACAAAATACGGTTTTGACTCTACTAGAGCCGGGACCACTATACTGGAAAATAAAAGATGTACAAGGAAAAAAATATATAAACCCACACAAGTGCAAGATGGTTAGGTAGGAGGAACAGCTGCACTCTATTTTTCCTTTGTTTTTACATCCATGAGCGAACACAATATTCCATTAGAATTGTTTTTTGCCATCTTTTTTGTGCTGTCGTTGAGGTTTTTTTTTCGAAGCAGAGTTGAAAAGCCGTCAGCTGTGTGTGGGAAAAGACACGATCACGTCATATTAAATGCTTTTTGCTGTAGCTTCCTTTCCCTGTATAACTTTTTTAACCTGTGTTGCCAATTCCCATCTTGAGCTTTTTACCTTTTGTTTTCATTTGTATAAAAAGACAAACAGTTTTTGATCCTGGGAAATCCTCGGTGGGAGAAAGCAACAAAGAAAATGCGGGCAGAGTTAGGAAAAAGACAATGACAAAAAATATATATATTCTGGGCTGATTTTTTCCCAAAGATATTCCATTCAACCATATGCCTTGCCACACACAATGTGGTGGATATGGCTTTTTTCTTCCATGTTGCCGTAACATTTTGGCATATGGGCTTGATGATGCATTACGAGTCAGATAAAAAAATAATAATTTCGTGCCAGGCCAGGGAAAGCTCAAAAACCTGACTTTCCCTCTAGAATGGAGAAAACAAAAGTTTGGCGTTTTCTTGTCCTTTCATGTTCTTTATGATCATTGATGGTGAAGTATGTTGAAGGATGATGATGGTAATCGGAGGATAGAATACGTGCAGCTTCCCCCGAAAAATTATGAATTTATGTATGAGTCAGAAAAACCCGTGAGCCACCAATGTATTCCCAAGTGACACGGAAAATGCCAACAAACAACAACAGCAGCAGCTTGCCTCTCTCTAATCTATTTTTCTATGTGGCGTCTTCGCCTTTTCTCTCCAGCTCAGTGATTGCAAGGCTGATGAGGGATGTGATGAGCTACAACAATGGAATATTTCTGAATGCAAATGGAGATTTGCTCCCAGACAAAATGGGAACGGCAAACAAAATAAACGACAAAAGAAAATAAAATGGATATATATTCCGAGGAAAGGGTACAGAGTTTGTTTTTTCCTGGAATTATGAACTTTGATTCATCATCCATCTCTGACTCCGTCTTATGAGATTGGGCAGCTGAAAGATCTTTTTTTGGAAAGACAGCCATCAGCCTGCCATATCTGATTCCGAAAAGTAGGAAAAAGGGGAAAAAGTTGTTTTTACTGGAAATGCACGGCATTGTATGGCATGTTTAGGCACGATCTACGATTAGCATAATATTTTACAATTCCAGGAAGAAATATGTCCACCTTTCCTAACAAGAAGGGAAGCTACTTATTCCCCAGTTAATCATAATTTCTCAGTTTGCACTACGTCACCGAAACTTTTTTTGTGACAAGTTTTATAAAAGACTCAACATTAAGTAGGAATTGGAGACATATTTCATAATTTAGAATTTATGAAGACGGACGTTGACATTTTCTTTCTGGCTGTCGAGATGATGATATTTTTTACATTTTTACTCTCTTCATATTTCGAATCTACATTAATTATCCCATTTACATGAATGGGAGTGGAAGCTGGAAATTTTGTGAAGAAAGTTTCCTGTACTAAAGAAGGTGACATGTGGGATGTGACATGAACTGGAACTCGGAGGCGTGAAAGATCTTCTCCGAATTTGGAAGCTTTTTCCTTCCGTAATTTTCATTAAGATATTATGACGGCTTAAACTTCACTAAGCAAGCTCAACATGACAGTCGTACTTAAAATGTATCCAAGATGTCATGCTTATATGATCTTCCCTTCTTGTTTTCGTATGCTTCCTCTTCCTCTTCCACTGATACTCCTACTTTAACTTCATCTTCATCTCATCTTCCTTTCTCTCTTTCTAGTTATTTCTTCTAAGGAGAAATACTAAGGACGAAAAAGTTACATTTTCCTTCCACTTTTCCAAATCTGTTGGGGAACAATTTCCATTGTAAAAACTTTCCTCAGTATTTTCTCATTCCTTTTCCTACTCCACTATATAATGAAAACTTAAGTAGAAATGATGTGAAAAAAAGTTTTCAGCTGGAAACTGCAGAGATCGAGATCGAGAGCGACAGGAAAGCAGATTTCCCCGGAAACTCTTTTTCGCATTCATATGAAAGTGAGAATTGGGCAGAGAAAAACCTTGAAAAAATTAAAAGAAAAAAATTAGTTATTTGTCTATGCATGTTGAACAATGAGATATCTCATTTACTTTTTTTGCGTGTCTCCACACGAAACGCGTTTATGTTTAGAGAAAAAAAAATACTTCAATTGCCAGGAAGGTAATATAGCAAGGAAAGTTTATTGAAATAAAGTTTGGCGAGGACAGTAAGATGAAAATGAAAAAGAGGACATGAAAACTAAATTTTTTTTCTTGGAAAAATTCTAAACTAAAGTGCTATCGCTATTTCTCGAGTTCTACAGTGATTACGTTCGTTGTAGCGGTGGTATAGCTATAGCCGTTTTTCGTAGCCAGAAACCAGCGGAATGTTTCCTGGACCGACCTTTAAAATTTTGAGATTAATCTTTCTTCACGCTTCCACACGCATTACGGTTTTTTATGCTTCCGCCCCCTTCTAATATTCTTCAGGAATTGCGTAAAGAACTTGCGTAATATTTGCATTTCTCATCTTATAACCCTTCCTCCTTTTGATGGCAATTAAGTAACCCTCACTAAACAAATCTGAGTTTCCCTTTTAAAAAAGTTCGTGATTTTAGCCACTTTAAGCTGGAAATGATTTTTTTTTCATTATATTGATACTGAAATTAGATAGCTTCAAGAAAACAGAGGACACTTAAGTGTGAGCTTTCTTCTTCCTAAATTTTTTTTACGGATTACGTATTTTTTAAGCAAAGTGGCGAGCGATTACATCCATATGCTTTTACAGTGGAATGCAGTGCACTTAGCAAATGGTTCTCTCCCACCGCCCGTGCTTCCCGGCTCGTGATGAGAACGATGGAACATGACTTTCACATTTTGTTCTTTTTCCACCCTTGTAAGCCGAAGCCGAAGCATATCTCCTTTTTCTGTTTCACCCACCCACACTCCAAAAAGGATAGCAGAATGGATTTTTACCACCGCAACACCTCCGACACCACAAGCAGCACATGGAAAGCGAGAGAAAAAAATATCATCATCATCCCCGTCATCAGATGGCTTATGGCAGGGCACCGTATTATTTCCACTCAGAGCAGTAATGGTGTCGATATTGCCAACTGCATTTTGCTGGTGGGGCAGATGTTTTTGCCCCTCTTGAGGTATATTTTTTATTATGCTTTTTAGCCCTTTTCCTACAATTTTTTCCCTCCCTTTCTTACAACTTGGCTGGTGGTAGTGTGATTAAGACTTTTTAAAAAACTTACTTTTTTCCGTACTTTTCGCTTCCCACGATTTTCAGGGCTTCGCAGTATTTCCCCGTAGTATTTCTTGTTATTACGAGCGTCTTAAAACTCATCAGAGTACACTTACCTCCTCATCTGCTCTTTCCTTTTAAGCTGCTGAAAAGAGGTCACTTTGGGGAAATAATCCATATGGCTACTTTGTGCATTTCCTCGCATGAGTTTTTTTTAAAGAAGAGCCCTGTCACCACTTTATTGGGGAAGATTATGATGACTCCTCATCGGCCTAATAAAAATCTTGGGAAAAATGGGAAATGGGTTCTATATCCTCCATTTTAGCTCTAAGCGAGATTTCCCCACTACTGCGCAGTTTTATAATATTGCCTATAAGCTGCTTATTCCTAACCTAATCTTAATGTTGATGTTGACTTCTTGACGTCACTGAAAAGGAATCACAGGGATTGTCTCCTTTCTCCTTCAATCCCATCTCCGTTCCCTTCTTCTGACAACTTCAAGTTGACTACATGATGCAACATGACAGGAATGTTAGGCGAGAAATGTAATTTGTTGACGATGACGAACACTATCTGGTTCACCAGCGACAGGAATGTGCCTGCATGCATATTACCTCCTTTTTTACAGACTCTCATTTTCTTGCTATTCCTTCTAGCAGAAGGTCACATTTGAATTGCCTCTTTTCAAATTTTTTGACAAGATACACAACTCAAGTCAAGTCACGTTCAGGCCTTTTCTCGGAGAGGAGAAAAGGACAGGGAAAAATGGGAAAATGAAAATAGCAAAAAAAAATTATATATTCTCCAGCCATACAAAAAATTGCAACAAAAATGTATTTACATTTTATTATAATGCAAGTCAACCTTCCTTTCTTCGGGCTTGACATGGCATGAATATATTCGGCAATCGTAAAAAAAGCAAGCACAATGAAGGCATCACCATAATAGAAAATGGAAAGCGCAGCCTTCCAAGACGACTTGTGAAAAGACCCTTTCACCGTCATTACTTCGGGGCTCAATTCCGAAACCGCATTGCAAAGGGGCAGAAACGGGGACTATTCAAGTATTGCTGTTCTGCTGCCAAACTCTCCTTTCCCGTAATGGAAAATGAGTTGGCTTTGGCTTTGGCTTATCCGAGCGGGCTGTTTAAATGTATTCCTTGTCTCGAAACATTTTTGAAAAATTGGCCAGGGGCGAGCATTAGGCATTCGCAAAAAATTTATATTCGTCCCCTCGACATTCACATATTTTATGCATACGAAGGCTACCTAAAATATATATGCTCCTGAAAGGTATGCATTTTGCAGGGAAAGCAATTTCGAAATTTTCCGGTCTTGTCTTCACTTACAAATTTCATTATTATTGATGCATTCATGACAGAATTCAGGCGCATTTTCGACTTGAAAGTAAAGTATGCTTCTGTCCCACTCGCAGAAGTGGATAAGCATTTATTATTTGTGCGCAAATAACGAAAAAGCACTGAAAAATGAATGGGGCAAAATCACTCAAGAGCAGGCCGGAAACGTTTCTTCTAGAGCAATTCCTACTCTTGCTCTCCTCACACCCACAATTTTTTTTGTGGCTGGTAGCACCACAGCAAATGAAATTATTTGAAGGTGACTAAAGTGAAATGGGCTCGATGTGTCATCGCAATACCCTTTTTTTCCACCGCGATCGCGATCATGATTGCTATCCGATGAGAGTACCGAAGGGTAACAAATACGCAAACAGAAAAAATGGTTTTTCTTCCTCGTCTGCATAAAAAAAATATGGTACAAAGTACAAAACTTGAGTGGGAAAAGAGTGCATTGGCATGTTACAATTGATGATCATGATGATAGCCTGCTTTTCTCCAAGTCATCACCATTTCCATCATTACTGTAAACATACACTGGCTATATATTCATGTCATTTTTGTAAGTAGGGCTGATGTGGGAGATGAAGCATATGGCAAGCTTTACATTATTGTGCATAATACCCACCTCAAAAAAAATTTTGTGGTGCTCTCCTCCTAAACACTATACTCGACGGAAAGGAGTGAGTACTATGCTGGAGGCAACAACTTGAAATGAAGTAGAGGAAAATGGGCAAACCGCTAAGAAATAAAAAACGAACTGACGACACATATGTTTTAAGACTCTTTTCTGCAGTGCACTGAAAAAAAATGAAAGGAAAAAGGAAAAGGAGAGTTCCTCTCTCTCTCTCTCTTTTACTCTTACTCAAGTAACCTGAGAGGAAAAGTTCCATAAAAACAGAGAAAATACATTCACACCGGAATTCATTGCGACATATTTTAGTGGGAAGGTCGTGGGGAAATAAGGAGTAAGAACTGGCTGCGAGTGAACCCGACCTCTTGAGAAGCTCTCTCCAAGTCATTTCCTCTTTTTATGTTGTCATCTACATACATAATAAAACAGGGACGTGATGCCTGAAACAAACTCAGCCCATTCCATATTCTATTTATGTATATTGTGCTACACCACTAGGAGATTTTTATTGTAAGAGCTTGAAACGTAAACGTCATCACCCCATAAGAAAAAGGATATGTCTATAGCAGCAGCAGCCTTATTCTTTTTTTATACTTTTTCTCTGTCTGATTTCCTCCTATATTTATTTTTACTGGGGTAGCTGTAGCTCTCTTCCTCTCTCTTTGGATGTAGAAAAGTGAGAAGGAAACTGGAAGGGAAAAAGTCGTGCATATAAATCGACTCCTTCTTTGACGACTTCGAAGGAAAGAATGGGAAGATGTTGACAAAAAACGCTCCTTTTTTTACTATAGGGAATATACATACTTATACACGAGCTATCTCTATGTACATGTCTATTAGCACTTTTTCAGCAGTGCAATATGTTGAAAGGAACTGCCACAAAGAGAAAAGTGAAAGGAAACGTGTTTGCGAAATCCGCAGTGTGCAAGTACTGCACGGATGGGGATGACTGCTAGCTGACTGCTGACTACCAAGAAAAAAAAACTGGGTGGAACGGCGAAAAAAGGTAAATATTTTTTGAAGGTGACTGTGACTGTGACTGCTGAGGAGACTGGTGACTGCTCAGCCACCTAATTTTTGCGTAGTATTCATCAAATAAACAAATATGTGGGGCTGAGAGCTAGGCCAGGCAGGGCACAAACACTATTTTATTGTGGAGGGTATGCACTCACACTATAGTGATCATGTACATAAATATTATTAATAGATGGGATGGAATGAGAAATGGCTCTGTCTGATTATAGCACTCTCCATATCCATGCTGATTTTGTTTGACTGCTCTTTTCCTCTTTTTACATGCTCGTTTACACTGCTTTCTCGCCAGTGGTATAGGGAGGGATATAGTGGGATATAAAGTCCGGCTCGGTTCTCGGCTACCTTCCAGGATAAAATATATATATATTTTTTGGGAAAATAGAAGAGGCCAAGGAAAAAGGAAAGAAGAAATAGAGTGCGAGGAAGGGAAAGAGAGAGCAGGAGGACAGGGAACAAATTGAGTTGAGGACGAGCAAGAGAGCAGAATGAATAATTGATGCGGCTTGGTTGCTTCCTCTCCTTCTCTATATTGCCGGCAGTACTTCACCCGGCAAGCTTTATAAACGTGGCGTAATTTCATCCTTTCTTATTCCCAAGTTTTTCTTGCCGAGTCTATAACTGTGAAGGTTTTTCTTCTTGTGTGCGGGATACGGAGACTTTATGGAAAGGGCTTATCGCGACACTTTTATTTCTTGTATAGGACATATATACATTTTTTTATAGTGGAGGGAGAGAAAGGGACTACAGGGACATATATCACTTCACCATCGTCATCATCACCACTGCTCTGCGATATCACTTTCTTGTCGTCATTCTCACTTTTTTTCTCCCCTTTTCTTATGAATACGCAATTTTCAGCTATGGTCGAAGCTCACTGTGGGAAAAAGTGCCGAGGAGATGTGGGACGGAGAAGAAGTCGATGCGCTCTACAACTTTTCCTCACTTTTCTTATGTTCATCCATAAAGAATGTGGAATCGGAGATGGAATATGCATACAAAAAATATGACATGAACATGACTTTAAAGCAGCAGATAATGTATAACCTGATGACAGAGGAAGAAGAGGTATCTATACGTTTCACGCTAAAGCTATGTAGGTATAAGTAACAGAGTACCGCGAGCAGAGTAAACTTGCAGGGATGTTACAGGTGAACGGATTTTTGAAGGAAAAAGGATTTTATTTTGAAATGATGTGAGCTGAAGATTGCGCCGAATTAAAACTAAGCCATTTCGCAAAGACGGATTTGGATTTGAAGATATATTTCGCAGACAAGAAACTCGTAGACTTTTCAGTTTTTTTTTAAAAAAAAATATGTATATACTGCCAAGTACAATTTTTGGGAAAGGATGCAAAGCATGAAAAAAAGGAAAGTTGATATCTTGAATGAGATATACTGTTCCCTGCAGCGGTTAAAAACAATTTCATCTTTTGTTCCCCTTTCCCAAAAAAATTAAATTGGAATCGTTTAGAATTTTGTATATATTAAACTAAATTGAATTTTCCCCTAAGTCAGAGAGTAGAGAAGTATGTAGAGTGTAGGCGGGCGCGTAATGTATATATTTAAATATTTATAATGTGAAAATAGCATATCTCCAGCATTTACTTTTTCTCGGTCCATCTTTTTTCTCTCTTTTTACTCATTTTCCTTGAAAATTGAAATATATAGGGTAAAATTGGGAAGAGCTTGTGTTACGTAATAAGCATGCATATGCCTGGCAATTTCTCCATTCGCTGTTACTTACTGGAAAAACGGGGAAATTGAGATAACCTTTGCGGTTCAGTTTCTCTCTCGGCATTTCATTTTCAGTTATGAAAGTAACGGAAGTAACGGAACGTAGATGAAATCCATCTCGTATTACTCTCCATATCTTTATAACTGCCGCAGTACTCAAGAAAGAAGCCCTTCTATTTCCGTGTACTGTTTTCCCACAAGGCTGTCATTTTTTTCTGTGAAAAACTCGTTCAACTTCTTATTCGTGTTGCTTGTTACAAATATTACTTTTTGCTACCTTTTTACAATTCCTTTAGTGAAAAAAAATGTGAAAGTGAAATGGAAGCATATTTACAACGAGCATGGATATCTTAGATGTAAAAGAAGTGCCTGGAGCAGTAACTTCTTTTCTCTTTTTTTTCTGGCCAACAAGGAATGGAATAAAATGGAAAGCTTCCTCAAACCCAACTGCGACTACATTTCCTTGCTACTCGTCAAGATGAAAATTGAAGACACTTTACATTATACTTTTTTCCATTCAGAGTTCCACTTTTTTCCATTCTACGTCCTCTTTTATTCCTCCCCGGCAAGTAACCGTATTATAGCTCTTTTTATGACCGTTTTTGAAGTGTCCTTTGCCACAAGCTTATTTCCTTTCATCTTGTCGCTGCCCTCATTCTTATTGCTGTTGGAGTTGTGTGGCCGTGCGCTGATGTGTCCGCTCTGCGTCTTTTATGTCATGAACCCTCTTGTTCGGCATGGTCATGAATTCATAATGGCGCAGGGCAGAGTCTTGTAATTGTGTATGAAAATGAAAGAAGGGCAGAGAAATAAACGTATCCGCCTTGGTTTACGGCTTGGACTTGTCGTGCTCTTCAAAATGGAAGTACGTTGCTGTCGCTCCCGGTTCAGGCCATAAAGTCGGAGCTATATCTTAGCCTGGGTGTTAATTACGCCAACTTCCATTCCACTGGCAATCTGTCGCAGTAATTAACTATTTATAACTGTTTCTCATTTCATTTTATATCACAGCTTTTAAATGAAATTTAAGGAGAAAAGTCTCAACCTGATTATTTCTTAGGTGGAAGCCCCTCCCACTAATAATCCTATTGATTTTCCTTATTAGATTTCAAACTTGCAAATTACCGCCTGATAAGAATATAATTGGACATTAATTTAGGAAAGTCAGGGAGAAACCGCCATCCATTTACTTCCATTATCAAGTATCATCCGTATTCCATCTTTACTCGTGATTAATGCATGAGAACTTTAGCCAGCTTTCGGAAACGAATGCGAAAATTGCAATTCTAAGGAGTGCACACAAGCACTAATTTACATAAGCGGATGATCAGTTGAAAATTTGGCTCAGAAGAAGAAACCGAATAGATTGAAATGGTTCTGACTTCTAGTAAATAAAGGAAGACGGATGAGTTTATGATGTGGACGAATAGGTATAAATTCCGCACTCACCAACTCCAATCAACTGTGCGGAGAGGAAATGGGAGAAAATACGGACAAAGTAGTTGGAGCGAAATTGCTATAAAGCTTAGAGGATCAAAAGAACGGTATTAATAAGTGAGCATGTATTAAAGTCAAAAAGGATTTGTAACTTTTCCGTCTATATAATAATGTATCTATATCTCATCATTTTCCTTTCCCCTCTCAGCTCTCTCACCCTTCATTTATCTCATCTTTCTTTTTTTTCGCCTAAATAACGACTAATACACTTTATACCTTTCACGGGATTTTCTCTTTTGTATTATCATGTACTGAACTCTCTGATAGAAAAAAGCTAACGAAGCTTTACTCCGAGCTTTCCCTTTTTTATATTTCGGAATCTTCTCTTGATGATGATGAGGATGGTAATAATGAAGCTTTGATGATCATCGCATCCCTAGTCAGACCGTGTAGAAGGCAATGGTCCATGCAGTTTTCTCTTTTCACTTTACTCTCCGTAGCTGTATATATATTTTTCGGGATTTTAGACGTGAAGTATGGGCTTTGCATGAAGTCCTTGAAAAAATGAACAAAGACGGAAGAAAGACGAGGGGAAAGGCGGAATCTTTTGAGCTTCCTTTACTTCCCCCACTTCTTCATTCATCGGTATAGGAAAATGGATACACTTTTGCACCGAAAAAAGAGAGAAAAGGCGACAATGAAACTGAAACTAGATTTGGCTAATTAGCATTGAGACGGGAGCAAATGAGAAACTATAGATCTTCCCTAAGCTGAGGGGTAAACAGGGGGAAAGTGGGATTCCATCCGGAACTTGGGGAAAATGGTAAAGGAAGTACATGGACCTGCATGCTGATGCATGAAGATGAAGTACGAGTCTCAGGCAGGGTGGAAGGAGCTACAAAAGAGGGAGAAAAGGAGAATGTGTGGGACCGTGGGATAGTACGTGACTCAATAAAAGGGAATAAAAAAATAGAAAGCTGTCGGAGACAAGAAGGAAAATTGAAGTGAGGAAGGAGAAAGCATAAGCATACTTATCCTTAGAATAACACTGGGACGAGATGATAATACGGTCTACTAAAGATGAAAGAGAATAAACCTAGTTAATATCATTCATATGCATAGCTTTAGATTTTATACTTCATTTTAAAAATCATTTTCCAACTTTATTCCACGTAATTCATAAGCAAAACTAAAACATACAGATATTTCTTAAAAGATATTGTCAAATGTACGGTGTATGTATGAAATAATAATTTTAGTTTTAGTGAACCTTAAAAAATCTACTTCAGGATAATACGTACAAAAGCAGGCCAACACACGATTATGATGAGCAGTCCAGATCAATCTGAAAATTAAAAAATACAGGCAGGTATTAATTATTATCATCTTATGAATATCTTAAGACTAGTAAGATTGGAGAGCATATTTAAATTTAAAGTAAAAGTAAGTCCGTTTTAAATCTTAAAGTTGGAGATTGACAATCTGGGAGTACCTTCTTTCAGGTCTGTTGACACTGTGGAACTCCCTGGTGAGCACCCTCGGAAACGGAATCATCAGTTTCAGTTTCCTCGTCATCGGTCTCCTCTTCGTCGAAAACTACATCCTGGGCTTCTCCCGTATAGTATAGAACAGCTCGGGGAATTATACGCTCTTTGAGTATCTGGCCAGCTTGATAGTGCCTATAGAGGCACGCTTTTGCTTCAGCTTGTTCTAGATTATCTAGATCACCCAAATTCAAACCTTCAGCAATGTCAGAAGGAAGAGTGGGCGGTTTGAAGAATTCGAAGAACGAAAAGTCGCCAGGTTTGCTGCTGAGGGTAACACCGGCCATTGAGATAAGTTCGTCAAGTATCTTTTCACCTTGCTTTTGCTTCTTGTTCTTCTTTGCAGCTCCAACTTCAGTCAAAGCCATCCCTTTCTTCCAATCAATCTCTGTGCCCGAGCACTTGAAAATTTCGGGACCATCTAGAATATAGGGGTCCTTGGGGTCAGCCTCACACTTCATCTCATACGATTTGGTTAGAACTGTATTAGTGAAGTACTCATTTGGGGAGAATTGAAAGTGGAGCTTGAATCCCATCGGCTTGGCTGTCATTTCCACGCGGAGTGTTTCGGAAGACTTTCAACCAGAAATTTGGAATGCCAGACACGGTAGGCCCGACCCCATCTGTCGTTTTCTCACTCAGCTTCAACTTTTTTAAATCCTCATCTAATTTTATATCTCCATTTCCATCACCAGTCTTTGATTCCTTGTCTCCAGAACCCTCAGCGTTGACCAAACACTCTTCAGCAGTCGGCTCATATTTTCCATTTACGATTTCTCGGCGCTTTTCAAAGAAGACAGCACGAATAGTGGAGTACTTCATTTCCAATTCGTGTAATTCTTTGAAAAAGTCAGCTTCCACGTGAGCCATCTCCAACTGGATGTTCTTCAACGCATTCACTCTCACCTGAACTTCTGGAGGGGGATCCTCCATCATTTTGGCAACAACTTCAGGAGGAAGCCTGGATATCTTTTCAGCTTCCTTAGCTATCTTCCGATTTACTTCCTTGAGGATAACCTCCAAAAGAACTTCCTTGTTGATTCCACAGCTCTCCATCTTCTCACAGTTAACGGCACTTATCTTCACTAGGGCACACAAAGTTAAAGTAGTAGGGCGTATTCCGTCCTTGTTCTTTCTTAGGTTCACCTCTTCGATTTCCCTCCACCTGTTCGCAATAAACAACAACAAAAAAAATGACACAGTGAAGTGAACTTAATTACATTTTATAACAATTACAATGTAATGAAAAACAACTAAATGTAAAAATTAAGATTCAGTTTCTTACCGCGTAATTAAAATCAAGAAAACACAATTTAGCTGAACTGATGGCGATCCAATGTTTTACCTCCACTGACTTTGCTCACTTTCAATCGCTCAACTGGCAAAACTAAACTAAAAAATATCGAACTGAAAAATGTCAATGCAAAGTGTAAAGTTAAGAATGCTTTTTTCGTCCTGCTGACCGGTGAGGGTGAACTTGAATTGAACTGTGAACAGTCAGTGCAGTGCTTTTTCAATCATAAAAATGGAAAAGTGCATTTTCACATTAAAAAGCTCTTAATGGCGGCGGGGCTGTCTGGAATTGGCAAGTTAAAGCAGATTAGAGACAAAGAAAGCGTTTTTAACCCTTTTTTGAACTGATGCATGATAGTAGCATGAGGATGACTGCGAAAAATATTTAGGCTTAGCTGGTGTACGCCGTACACCAGCTAAGCTATCCGTACACTGTACGGATTAGCCTTGGTTGTTGTGGAAAGTGGAAGTGGAGTAAAAGTCGAGTAGGTATGAAGCTGATGTCATAATGTCAATGGTAATTGGCATGCAGGCATAATTCTACGTAAAATACGCATTTTTGTGCTAGAAATACCTTCCAAAGGGAAGAATAGGAACGCGGAACAAATCAGGATTAGCATATTATTGCTTACAAATATTCCAGCAATTTTTGCATCGTATCGCAATCAAAGCCAATGTCAAATAAAAATTGCCATTCTGACATTTGACCTTTTTCTCCAGCTAGCTCAGCCTTCTTCATATTCATAAAGTAGAAATTCAGGTAGACGAGCACACCATTTTATTTTGGCTTCGCTTCTTTAGTTCTTTACCTTCCAGCTCCAGCTCCAGGTTGAGAAAAAATTGCTTGAGCCTTCGCGTTACCCTTCCACGGATGTATATGCGTGTGCAGCATTTTTTAGCATTATGCTTCCAAGGTTCCAGAGAACGAAGTGACAAGCGTACGCGTAAAAAAGTAGTCTGCGAATCAACAGCAGCGAGCAGACTGCTGGCCCTTTCCAGCTCCTCTCCTCCCCACAGTCACTCTCCCTTGATCCATGCATGCACAACATCATTTGTAAGTACATATTGTGTGGACACACGCGTAACGTCACCCACAGTCAGATATTCATATGGCCATATAACAAGTCGTATTAGTTACGTACACTGACTGGAAGATAACGGCAGAAAAGGCATTTGAGCGTGGGTTTTACACTCGCTGGAACTGGAGTAGTAAAAAAGGAAGAAAAAATAGGAGTAGGCTGGAGTAGCGTATCCAGCGAGGTGGTTGTTGGTAGCCCTACTCAGTGTATCCGGTTTATTCTCTACATTCGCAGTCGCCGAGTCGGATCGATTCGGTGGAGAGGGAGAAAGAGTGAGAGAAGAGGGTGCACTCTGAAAGGAACAGCACCGAGAGAGTGAGAGTGACAATATAAGCATGGCACACGGACAAACTTCTGAGACAGAAGTGACTTAGACTTGAGTCAGTGAAGTCATGCTCTGACTTTGCTCTGGGGTGAAGTGAACCACGTCTTTAGAAAATAAAACGAAAAGAAAGTTTGGAGGCGCAGTAAGCACAAAAAAAATTGACTTGGAGTTTCCGAAAAGTTTTTTTTGGAAAGCTCTGGGGTGAAGTGAACCACGTCTTTAGAAAATAAAACGAAAAGAAAGTTTGGAGGCGCAGTAAGCACAAAAAAAATTGACTTGGAGTTTCCGAAAAGTTTTCTCGGAAATAAGAACAATTTGAAATTAAAGATAATTTTTTTAAATTCCTGATTATTACATTAATTTTAATTTTATTGTGGGCTAATCGGAATCTTTCTTGTAAGCTAACTGTCGCATTTTACTTGTGGGTGAGTGAGTGTTTGGAGTGAGCGAGTGAAACGGCATTCATTGCCATTGCCATAAAAGGACAAAATACTTCGAACTTAAAAATCTTAAAATATGAGAAGGTAGCAGCAGAAGCTTATGAAAATTCTCTCGCACTGCTATTACCCATTACCTATTACAGGAGAATATTGAACATGAAAGGTGCGTTTGACATGAATATTGAAATGAACAAACTTCCATCGTTGAAGCGTTAAACGTGTCATCATTTCAGTAAGGTCAAACGCATAGATCTGGTCGTGAGTTATATCAGCTTACTTTCTCCTACAGCAAAATGATGTAGCCGGGGAGGGAAAAAGTGAAAATAAAGTTGACAATGACAAGTACATACTTTACCTTCTTCCGATGACCAACTCTTGAATTTAATTTTTGCGCAGAAAATGACTAATTATCAAGGACATCTAACAACGTTTTAAACTCATAAATAAAATTAACAATAACTATTGACGTTGAAATCAACCGTCTGCAGAACTCGAGAATCCATCCCCAGAACATTCCATTGTTTCTGCGCTGCGTATTCCTCTCATTGTGAAGTTTTCTGTTGACATTGGGTGTCGATATCACTCCGCTCTTTATAATCAAAATATATATTTTTAACTGGAGAAGTGATCTCTCTTCAAACATTTGAAGGGACAAGTTTACTCTACAAAATCAACTATGGCGACTGGCTCCTATCCTCATCTCCCAATCGGCTTCTCCTTTTTCATCTGTGAAAACTGTGGCTCAAAAGCAGACACATATTCAAGGGAAACGGAGAAGAAAGCGTGAAAGAAAATCCTGGAAATTGGAACACCACACAGCCAGCGGAGAGAGCATCACAACGGTACACTTCTGCAGTTTCAGAAGAGTGACTTGCAAATGAGATCGAGTTTCCTGCAAGAAGCACACAGTCAGAGAAAGGAGGACAAAGTTACTGTTTATTTCCAACTTGCTGAGTCAACAGAGTGAAGAAAAGAGCTTTTTTTGTCAGTCTCAACCCATTTGTGTATATTTTTTGCGCTATTTCCCTACAAAAAAATATATAGAGTAATCTGAAACTGGAGCAGATCCCACTCACGTTTTTTTTGCAGCAGAAGAGAAGCAGTGTTGTCTCATAATCTACCTACGATATTGACTATTTTACTTGTTGACATAATCGGGTTTATTTCTGTAATGGAGAGAACGCACTGAAATCTCTTGCTAACTTTTCCGCTTTCATTTCCCATCTGAATTGTTTTATTGAACTTGCAAAATTCAGAGAGCTACGATATGGTATCATTTCCCCTAATCTCATTTTCCCCTTGGAGTATAAATTCGATCTAAATTTTCCACACCGCAAGTCTCCCATCCTTTCACTATAATACTCTGTTATTTCCCTGAAAGTTTTGAAAGGACTGGCTTCCTGCAGTTGCGAAAATGTATTTCTGAGAATACTATTTCGCTGTCATTTTCTGTTTGCAAAAAAGACTATAGAGAAAGCCGGTGGCGTCGCCACATACTACTACCGCTTTCAGTTGTTGCAGCTGGCAGAAATAAAAAAAAATAACTGTCGCAGGTCGCAGCAGGCTTTAGCCTATTCCCATCGCTGCTAAGTGCTGTGAATGTGACTAGTATTGAATATTTTTTTTCTCCAACAAAAAAAAGTTGAAAGGCAATAATTTCATAAGGGAAAATATATCAAGAAAAGAAATAAAAGTGTAAAAAAGAAGGAAAAAACGGGGAGGTGACTTGACTGACCAAACAATAAATGACAGGAATGATTTATTGATTGTGCACAACATACAGTGCAGCGTTTTGTATATTGTATTGGAAGCTACAAACTATCAATTTTTTCCGGTGACTTTTTATCAAGTTCGATGTCTCCAGCCCACCACCACCACTACTACTACCCTCACCTCTCGCGAAATAAAAAAAGTTGAGTGACTCCTCGTAAGTCATGTATGAGTAACGATCGAGAGTGCCGAGTGACTAGATTTTTACCTTTTTTTCGCCAAGCAGCATAGTAAATAGTGAGCTAGTGTGCAGAATGAATAGTTAATCACCCCGCCTAATTTTACATATGTATGCACATATCTCTCTCCCTCGTAAAAGCGCAATTAGAAGTGTTAAGTAAACAGTGAGCAAGTGGTGTAATAGAGCTGACCAATTAAACATTTGTTTGGAGGTTAACTCCCTGCTAGTATTTAGTGGCTTAAGCACTTTCCCCTACACAAAGTGAAAACATGGGGCTTCGTGAGACCATTCGCAAAAGCTCCTCCAGGCTAACTTCCTACTTTTGGGGACAACCGGATTGGATTGCGATTACGTCAACGGCCGCTGCCTTCCTTGTATATTTGAATACACTCAAAGCTGGATTCGTTTACGATGACAGGTAACATAACGTCCCCCAAAAATATATTTTATTTGAATGGAGCTTGTAGCTTATCGCTTTTAAAAATAGTTTATAATGACAAAATGTAACAAAAGTGATTACTATCATCACTTGATTTATGAGCCGAGACTCGCCAGATTTTCCAGAAATCCAGATTATGGCCGATTTGTTGCAGTGGTGAGATTAGCCATCATCGCACAATTCTACTCTAAAAACATGATTCATTACTTTAAAACGCCATTTTCCTTTAGCTTCATCTCCAACTACAGCTTTAACACTTTTTAACTGTGCAACTAAATCCTAGAATGGTACAGTAATTGACACCAACTTATTATTTATTCTGCCTTCCATAAAATGAACTTCTGAGCTCTTTTTCCCTATCAGGATTTCCAAAAAAGGATTCCTCCTCTCAGGAGACTTCTTCTCGCAGCGAGACTACAGCAAAAAAAGGGCCACTCCATCAAAATAAGCTGTCCATCCACAATATACTCCAAGTCCCTATATACCCAGCTCGTTGTTCGCACTAATTCATCTATCTCATCTCCAAAATATTTTCTCATATATCTTCGTCCTCTCTCCTCTTTCCCGCTGACTGATCGTCATCTGAGAACTTTTTTTATGTCTCACTGGAATATGAAATTGGAAGTGTAGCGCATTATTACTTTTATTAACTATTGTTAGCACACCCACGAACATTCACTATTTTCAGCATCACTATTCCTATTTTTAACCATATAGGTCCTTATGAGCTGAATTATAATGTAAGATGAGTTGAGTAATGGGAATAAAATGCTTCCAACTTGTTCACCAGCCCGACTCAACTCGACTTCAGTTAAGGACTCAAGAGAAGGAGCTTTATTATTGCGATTTTTTTCGAGTGGGGAAAACATTTTTTACATTTTTGCAGCAGGCGCCGTAGGGATTTACTCGTAGATCTCTCTGGATAGATTTCCATCCAATTCCCTAATAATATCTTTAGGACAAGGACATTACCGTCGTCGTCATCATCATCTGGAATGATCCTCATCATAACCAGAATATAACTGTACATGGCTAGTATAGTGGGATGGTGTAATATTATCATTGATGATTATGGTGAAACTAAAGTCGTATCTGTAAAAAATAACACTACTTTATATTCTGTCACTTCGAATAATAATCACAGTCCTGTGCTATCACCCAACACAAAATGTCCTTTTCAGTGTCGAGGGAAAATCCCTTTAAAATGGATTTACTCGAATCTGTTAAAAAAAAATAAGTTGAGCTGTGCTCTTCTTTTATCATTTGCTCTCCAGAAATGGCAATATTTAAAGGAATAACAATAGGAAATGGATAAATCGCTTATCTCCAAAATGGATGACATTACTCCGGATACTCCCATAAAATATACACATTTCGAGATGCTCTCCTACACTCTATCCGTGGTATCAGCATCAGCCTCCCAATTTCAGTCTTTTTAGGGTTGGTGTAAGAATAGCTGTAAAAAAGTGTAATTTTCTTGTTCTTATTCTCAGTCATCAGTATTTAAACAAAGAAAAGGAAAATACATCAATTCTAACAGCAGAGCACTGAGCACTACATTTTTAGGAGTAGACTACGGCTCAAATCAGCTTTACGGCGGATTCCCACTATTATTACTTTTTGCCACATTTATGGAGAAAATATTATGATGATTACCTCCATATAAGAAATATTATTATGGGCTTTCCAGCCAATGCAAGAGAAGCTTTACAGCCCCACTCACTTACGCCTTCTTCCCGAGAATGGCGTCTTGCGGGAGCGGTGTAGCAATAATGTGCAGTGGATTATGTGACATGACATGGGAAATAAATGGAGATGAATAAACTGCTCATTTTACATGTCTTTTTTTATTCGCACACGACAACGAGAATCCAGCGTTATCCAGAGAAGTTATACTACATCCACATCTTTATGTACCTCACGCACGAAGGAAAAGAGCAACATAAAATACTTCACCCTATCATCATTATTAATATTGGTTGGTATTTTCCTGCACGTCCCAAAACTAAAATGGTAGTAAAAAATATTTTTTTCACAGGGGCTCTGAAAAAAGCTCTGATCAGAAGGCAAAGAAAAAGCCGAAAAGAAAAAGTTTTCTCCTCGCCACTATCTTTATTCAAAACAGATAATAATAGCTCCGAATCAGTTCTGGAAGCTTTGCAGACTTTATCAGAGAGCACACGCTAAAAAAAATTCGATACACAATTCACTTCCCTTTTCAGATTCTATATAAAATTCTGTCTAGAATTGTGTGTAAAATCATTTATTGGAAATCATCAATCTTCATCAAGAGAAAAAAAAGTTTTTTGCCTTTCCCGAAGTTGTTTTATAACTTGTCTGTGTCTTTCACAGAGAAAAAGAGTCTTGGGGGAAAGTAGGGACGATAATGCTACTGTTGCTGGTTGCTTTTATGAAAGATTACATGGTTAAGTAAGAAGGAAATCCGGAAGCATACCTATAAATAGAACGAAGAGTAGAGCAATTTTGGGAGCAGTGAAAATAAATGAGGATGGGGAAGAGGTGGAAAAGGAAAATCTTTTCCAGTGAGAAGGATTCAGAAAGAAACGGAAAGCGTAAAAGCTGATGCGTCAAACAGGTGGTCTGTGTGCTCTTCCTTCCTTCCGCAGCCATTTTCTCGGTTGTCAGATCGTAAAGTAAAAGGAGGTGATGCGAGCGCATATATACAGATACTCCTTTTTTTGCTAAGTCTTCCCCTAAATATCTTTTTATGAGGTGTTCCGCTAGAAATGTCATGTAAATAGACGCGATTTGAAAAGAAACCTTGTACGAGTTTGATTGTAAATCAGGGCATTTCTTGTTATTTGTCGGTTTAACTGAAATTCCTATACAGCTCAGCTTACGGAGACGAGAGCGGTATAAAACGTTGCCAAAAAAAATTTAGGTACGGAGACGTAGACTGAGCAAACAGAAAACGTAATACTTTCCCCAAATGTCTATTTGTATTTTTTTACGTCTACTCAAAATTCACTTTCTTCCAGATTCCAGATATTCAAAATGTACTGGAGACCTATAGCAGATATATTGATGTTTTGCTGGAGTATGCACATACTTTAAAAGGGCCATTGTATGAATATCATGGTGTAGGCTTCATGTTATTGCTCTAAAAACGCAAGTTTGTTTTGTAAGGAAGCGGATCCACACATGTGGGAAGTTTAAAAACACAGTATAAAAATAGAAAAAGCGAGGAGGGACGGAAAGTGGGGGAAAGTTAAGTCCATATCTTGTCTATTTGCTTTGAGTGGAAATCTACAAGTTTGTTTTTCTCTCTCTTGTGCAGTTTCTTTTTTCTACTGAAAATCAGTTCCAAGAAGTCTGGTGAATGGGGAAAAACGGGGAAAGCAACAGCGACTCATATAAGCCCTTTCGATTTTCTCTTTTCGCTGTGCACTGGAGAGTGGGATATGATGGGGAAAGTAAAGTAGAAAGAACAGAAATTTATCTGGGGAAATATACGCATACCGTTAGCGTAGAAAATGCATTCTCTATTTTAGATAAATGGGACGGAATGCAGGTTCATATCTGTCTTGTTTCCTTTGCAGTCTAGTAAGTAGAAAAGTAGTTGGAGCAGAGTATCTTTATTCCACTGCGTTCACTTTCGGCTCCGCTCCCCTACTCTTGCTCCTGCATATTCTTTTTTTTCTCTGGAGAAATATGAAAAGGGGAAGAAAATTGAGAAAATCTGCTTTCTTATGGGAGACGGGATGAATCATGAGCATATGCAGTGGACACAGCTGGATGCTGTCTATACGCTGAAAAAGATGGATATGTTTTGTGGGGATTATGTAATTTTTCCACGTTACGCAACAAGAGTTTTTAGCAAGTGGAAGTAATGTTCACAGTTGATGTGAGTACATATTGCTCAAGTAGTCAAGTAATAATAACTATATTTTCGTAACTTGTTGGCAGAAGAGGGAAAGCTCCCTTTGTAATTTGAATGAAGGCGGAGTAGCTTAAGAAAAGGGAATGATGATGAACAGCGCTTTTTTTATTCAGGTCTGAAATCTTTTTTTATCTGCATAGCTCACTGCATACTGCTCACGTTGGCTTCATTGGAAATGATTTACCGTCCGTCATGGTTCTGTTTTCACATACATTCTGTGTACTGAATAGAAATGTTAGCATTTTCTAGTCGTGTTTTCATTTTTCCCTTCTGTCCACAGGTTGCCTTCTTCATTCTTAGTGTCTGTGGGAATACTTCGGAGAAACTGCAGCTATAAGTGCATAAGTAAATAATCAAAAAGCGGAGCGTATTTACAAACTTCTATTAATTATTTGTACTTATTACTCAACACACTTAAGACTTGGAACATTTCGATATGTACTTTAAAAGAGTAATTTAATAAATAATTTTAATTTATAAGGGCATATGAAAGGAGGCCCTTCAGTAACTGAAAGAGTCCATGGGAAAATTTTTTTGATGATGAACAGGAAAGATTTTTGCTGGAATTAAAAAGAGGAACTGAATATGATGGTGATGATGATAAATTCGAGGATAAAATGAGTGTTTACTTGCAATGTAAGCACGTCTTAAGAAAGGGAGAAATGTATTTCTTGTTATGTTTAATTCAACAGAACATATTTCAAAAACTTGAGAGAAACAAGATGGATGATACAAGGAAAATGATGATGCTGGGGATTAATGGAATATAAAAAATGGAGTGCGGCAAGTCTCAGAAAAAAACTGTGGAAGAGAAATAAAAGCTTTAAAAAAATTATTAACATCACAGAGCAACAACTATCTCCACGAAAAGTAATATGAGGAGGGTGCATGGTGGAAGGAGGAAGAAGGCGAAACCAGACACACGAGTAATGTGTTAATGAAAGCTAGCGAGTTGATTTTTTCCAGAGTATTTTTTATGTGAGCAAGAAGGATTATGATGTGATGATGACGATGATGATTACTGCTCCGTCTTCAGTGCACTACTCCCCTGTCACTACTGGTGCTGGAGTGTAGTCCTACAAGAGAAAAAACCGTTGATGATACTTCTACAACTGCTCACATTTAATATTTTACTTGTTTACTGCCTCAGACAGAGTATGCAATAAAGAAAAAAAATGAAATTAGAGCGGTACGGCAACACCAAAACTTCTTCGCTGAAAGCTCTAACGAGGTTTGGGTCTTGGGTGGGAGTATGAAGGAGAGAGTGGGAGGAGGAAAGGAGATAAAATGACCGATGAAGTGCTTCATTAAATGGGAGTAGGAAACCGTAATTTTTCTGCTAATTCCCCACTTTATGTGCAAAACATATATTGTTTATTACTTTTTTAACTGAGAGAGGCTCAGGCGTGCTTTCGCTAGCTGAGAAAACATTTTTCAATTTGGGAGGTTGGAGTTTCATCATTAGATTGAATAATATATATTTTTTGTAGTTGGCAAAGCCACCTAGTTGCCTACTTCATTTTAGTAGTTTGCAATAAAATACAGAAAATATTGACTGGCTCTAAATGGCTTACTAATGACACTGGGAGTGGGAGGCAAGCTGGTAATTTTCCCAGGGTCCCTACCGCAGTTGTATGCCAGAGCACAACAAAAGAGATATTCTATTTACTAAAAATAGACCAGTCTCGTAAATTCTTTCGGAAGCAGTTTATAATGCTGATAGTGTGCTGTCTGAAGTCACAGTTGGTGGGAAACTCGGAGAAAAAAAACTGGTGTGGGGGCCAAAGGGTCGTTAAAAAAGTAAATCGAAAAGTTTTCGCACAGCCGCTATTACCGTCCTCTCCACGCCTAAATACAAATGACCTAAATACATACATACATGGGAAAAGTGCAAAACAGACAAATGGAGGGTGCTAAAGAAAGCTAAACCATTTGTGGAGAAATAGTCATTATCAGCTATATCAATGAACACAAAACAGCATTTTCTTATTTCACACTTATGTACCTTCCGATTATATACCATGTGAAGGTATTGTACGGAAAACATCTCGAGATATGTAATGCTCCACAAAAGCATACATAAATAATACATTGAGTACAGTACATTGAAAGTGTATTAACCAACCTTTGCCATTTCGTTTGTTTTAACGCTTAGTTAATTGTGTTGTGTTAATAATCATGGCACTTTATGACAAATGGTTAATGAAAAGGTCAAAAGTAGATATTTACTATTTACTGCAGGGTGGAATATCGAGAATAAGTTGATACTTAGACGCCGGTAACAAGTTTAAATAATTTTCTTATATCTACGGTGCAGTTTAGGTCTCAGCTATTACCTGCAGTTTAATCTGTCAAAGATGATTTGTGTTTGAAATAACCTAAATAAAGGTATGAGAAATTTAAAATACCTGTAACTATATACATGTCACGCTGCTGACCTTTTGAGGTCATTTTATTTCGTAGGTAAACAGACGTGATCTTAACAGACGTTAGTATTTATTGTAATTAGAGACACGTCCAAATTGTTACAAGGGAACCGGACGGCATAAAAAATGGTACAAAAATTCATTTGTGCGCCGTCTGCTTCACTTCATTGAGTAGATAGGTTCATTTAGCAACTTACTTTTTTTTATTTGTCATTCCCTAAAACGGTACTGTCCTCACAGTTTCTGCAAAAAAGAGATTGCTCTGTGTACAACAGTAGTAGTAACGGCACATGTTCATCAGTTTCACCTGCATCCACCCAGAAGGAAATTATCTACTTTGGTGATTCTCCCCATTTTATTTTTTCCAATTCAGTGAGCTCATCCCGTCATCTCAACTACTGTCACTGGTATATAGCAGTAGTACGAGCTGTACCTGCCGCAATATTTTCTCGTTCTCCTTCTGGCTCCTTTTTCTACAATTTTACCTTCTCAAACTTATTTGTACATCTGCTCCTCCTTCATTTTGAACTTAGAAGGAGCCATTTTGCACTTTCTCCAAGTTGGTATGATGATGAGGAGAAAGTTGGCAGTTTTTTTAGTGTAAAGCCCATTCCCATTCTTTTCTTTTCCTGCTATCCGTAAGGTTGTAAAAGTTTTTTTTGTAACAGACGGAGGAAATGAAGAAAGCATACGGCCCCACTTGCTCCATTATTACAAAAAAGAGAAAGGAGCAGGGAATAAGAAAAGATGGCTGGGATGATGATGATGATGACTATGCCCAGAAGTAAAGCAAAAAAAAAGTTGGTACTCCTACTGATAGTGCAGTTGGTGGGAGTAATAAAAGCAGGGGGAAAAAAAGATTTTCTTCGTGGCGCTACTCCTGCCTGTTGGAATACCATTCCAATCTTGTCGTGCCGAGTTTTCCCATGTGAGCAGAGCACAACACGACAACGTTCAAAACTCAACTGTTCGTCAGGGAAAGAGAGTCACCGTTTTTTGGCTAAGATTGCTGCCATATTCCAAGCTACTGTATAGCCATGTACTTTTTTCTTTTTTTAAAAAAAAAATCTGCTTGTTCTTTGCAGTTCAACTGAGAAAATCTAAATGGCCATGTGCGTGCAATAGGAAGGAATGTGAGTGTGAGAGAGTACAATATAAATTTTTTTTTTTGCGTCAAGTTGCATGGCTGGAGAAAATAGTGAAAGAGTGGGAGAGGAAGAGTTCTGGTACTACTACTAGTGCCACTGCCACTGGCAGAGTGCTACCGTTTTTTGGAGAGCAGAAAGTAATCGATAAAGAGGAGTCTGTATATTATATGCACTTCTCACTCTTTCACTCACTTTCAGTATTTTTTTTACTTCACGCTTCTCCCTTGTCTTCATTTTTACAATCTGGGAAGTTGAATTGAGCTTGAACGACCGTCGGCATTGGCATCCATGCAGTACTTTTTTGGAGTGAAGGTGGGCGGAAGAGTGGGAATTCTAGATGTGATTTTCACTGGCTTTTGCGCACATTCATAAACCATGTATTTTAAATGAATTTCAAGTGCAGTGACAGCCTCAACTAACCTGAAAAAGCTTTTGAATGACATCCACCGCAAAAATAAAAGGTTTAGTGGTGTGTGCGTATATACACATAAGCAATATTTTCATTAAATCATACCTCATTTCATAAACAATTCATATTTTCCAAATTTAATTTTGTTAAAAAAGAAGAAATCGCAATTTTAAAAATGACTACGATACAATTTTAGCGGAAAATAAATAAAAAAACTGGCGGAATCACAGCAAAATAATTCAAAAACTCTATCAAAACTGATGACAGCTGAAATTGGGCGAGATATAGGCTTTCATATCACGCCCTACAGCAACTGGCAACTATATACCT
>JAHZND010002396.1:0-20132 GCA_027744115.1 Acrocyrtus sp. NNG-2020
AAAAGTAAATTTATAAAGGCCACCACCACGATCCGATTAAATCCTTTTTTGTTTGCTCATCATATTCATATCTGATAATCGCCAGAGAAGTTATCCTTTTATTCCTAGCTCACTTCATACTGAACATCAAAAGGTGGATTGTGGATTGTGGATCGTGAGATGTGAGGATAGTTTTTTTTTGGATGGATCTCTCTCCACTCTCAACATTATAGCATTATCGGCCATCACAGAAAAAAAAATTATTAATATGTCGAACACATCCCAAATATACACATATCACGTAGCCACTTACAAGCATTAACGTTTTACATTCCCAAAAACCTGCCTACAAAGTCTACATGCAATTGCTTCCCACATATTTATGAAAGTTGAATATTATCATTATTTATATACTAAATTCCCTTGAGATTTTTGAGAAAAGATGATGATACCATGAGCAATGAGTTGGTGGTGAACGTGAATTTTTTTTATATTTCGCTGCGCTACCTTTTCTCTTAAAATGAGTAATGCTAATAGAAAATGATGATGAAGATCATTGTTATTATTATCGTATGCATATTACAATTCATTTTTTACTCGTTGTAAATAGCAATAATCATTATTATAATTGAAATGAGGGATGAATGACGGGGCACTTTAGAAACGAAAATGGCTTATATCTGTTCATGTAAGAATGCACGTCTTTTTTATTTCTAGTTCGAGCCTTCTTCCGTCTTTCCACATTTCTCCTTGTGTGCTCCCCGACCAGAAAAAAAATATATTGTCTTGTTGTTTCGTAAAGGGCGAAAAAAACGATGATCATCGTGGCCATGATGATGATGGTGATGAGCATTGCCAGAATAATTGTTATAGTTGGTAATGATCACCGTGTAATATGCAATTTTTTTAGGGGTAACGCACCCTCACTCCGCACTTGAGACTAGATTTCATCACGTCCTTTACAGAAATATGAGCAGGGAGAGATACTTTTTTAAAGAAAAAAAATGAGTGTGCAATCATTTTTCATCTTTTCATCTTTTTTTTGGAATGTCTACTTTTTAATGGTAAAAAGAATGTGAAATAGAGGCATTTTAAAAATAGCGGCTTCCGCCCATTCTCCCCATTAAAATTAATGTGAAAAAAAAATTCTGTTGTTGGATGGAGTAAGGTGCATATTCTGAGTTTGAAAAGTTTTACGATGAAAAGGCCGATGATGAGATGGCTTAAGCGCCTACTTTTGAGTTTTAAGTAGTAAAATTAAAACTGTCTCAGTTACAGTTACCCAGTAATCAAGTGTAAACTTTCTAGAGAAAGATTTAGCTAAGTGATAGTGACTCAACTTGTATTTTAATCTTACGCCGAAAAGTTTCACATTTTAATAAATGGCACAAACTTTGTCTTTACTGCGAAGCCCTGATTATAGTAATGTTTTGGTGATAGTAATCGCATAAATAAATCGTTTTTGATAAATATATAGCTTATTCTCTGTCCCTCCTTACGCCATAGTGCGTAAACCACAAAATCATTATCTTTTATTGTGTCCTTCCTACTTTTACGAGTGTGGAGGGAAATACATAAGAGAGAAAATGTTTTTCCAGCTTTTCCGTAGTAAACTTCTCCAAAAATTTATTATTAAAGGTGGGAGCTGTAATCGGGCGAACAAGAGATGAAGATAAAAGCAGGTGTTTGGTGTTTTGTGGTTTAGCAGTTTTTGGTTCGGCCTCGTCAACTCCAAAAAATATATATTCTCATATCGCTCCACCCCACCTCCAAGATAATTTATTTAAAGTGAAAGCCATCCATTATTTTATCCCAAATAAAGTGGCCATTTGGGAGCAGTAAAACAGGTGAAAATTTTTTATAATTAGGTCACCCTTTTATCCTTCCAGTCCATCAAACATTCTAATTTTCCAAGTAAATGCCAATCGGCTACATTTTGATGAATTTTACGATTGTGGCTTGGCTGTGGAGCTGGAGTTGTAGTCCTTACAAAAAAATATATTTAATGAACGAGCCATTTCACTGGCGTCTCCATTTCCTCATGAAAGCTCTTTAAAACTCATGTATATTTATAGAGGACACGCTAATACAGCGGTGTGCACTGGTCGATGGGATCTCTCCCTCCACTTAATTTTTTTGACATGATCCACACACTCACTCAGCCAACGACATTCATTTCCAATAACATTTTCATGTAACAAATCCCCTATTAAAATATACAACAAATATCAGCCTTCATTTATTTAAGACCTTTCTGATTGCTGCGGGATGACTCTCCGCGGATGATAACAAGTTTACGCTTTTGTGCTGACTACGTAATAAACCGGTGTTAGGACTTTTAGGGGAGGAGGTGGCTGGTGATAATAATAATGATAATCATGGTCATTATCCCCTCTCTATACCTTATTTAATGTTTATATAGGTTAGGATGTTAGTAAGGTGGAAGTGGAAAAGATATTTTTACAGAGGATATAAATTAATACGTTTTTACTCCTAACCAGAGTTTTCCATTTGAAAGCTGTCGTCAGTTTTAAAGAGTCTGGCTTTGTCCCTCTCTCTCTCTCTCTTAATTTCAGTTACGTATTTTTACCCACCTTCTTTTGCCTCACTTCCTATAATTATCCTCATCAAGATGATGAGAAAAAATGTGTTTTTGTTTGGTACTCATCACACAGGTATGAAAGTATGGGAATTTTTGTGAAGCCAAAAAGTAAAAGCATAATATTTAGCTTTGGCTTGGCTCATTCTCCGTGGCGGCTGCAACTGCGGCTGTTGTTTTTCCGAATGTCGCCGTCTAGAAACAAAAGGTTTCAGTTTGGTCCTCTTAAATATGTGTAACATCTATTAAAACATCTTTTTAGGGGAAAAAAGGTGAGGAGACTGATCAGGAATAGATATCACTCCGTTTTTCCTTATATAAATACTTCCACTTCCCTCTCAGGTAAAAGGGATTTTGGTTTGGGCTAGGTCGTCATCATCTCTAAATGTTGCGACATCACTAACCCAGAAAAAAAGGAGTAAAATATGTTTATTCCCATTCCGGATTTTAAGGAGATATTTTGGCTTCGGTACTTAACTTGTGACTCGGCCAAGCCCTTAATAATAATCAACGATATAGTAAGCAGGAGTGCGGATAGCCTCCCCTTTTCTGCTGGCCCCTTCTCACATCATAAAAATCTCGAGTTGGCTGCCACATTAAAAGTATCAAATTTAATGTCCTTCCCTTAAGTATCCTACTAATCCGAGAGGAACACAACGGAGCGGTTTCTCTCAGCCTGAAGAGAAGAAGCGGAGATGTGTGTGTAATGTGTCCTCCAATCATATAATGATGATGATACGATAATACTATGATCCTTCACGATGATTATGGCATCTTCCCTCCTCCTCCTCCCTGCCTTTAAGAAATTGTTTTTTTTCCGTTTTCATTCTCTCACCGGCTCCTTAGCGTTGGCCCTAAAAATATAAGTATGACGGGGATACCTGAGCCGCCATAAAAAATCCCGAAGTGGCGATAGTAATGACTGTGCTTTATAAAACTAAAAATCTCAATTACATTCTTTACTGGTTAGCTATGCGTTGCTCCAATGTATCCTTTTTTCGAGATAGAGCAAAACCAGAACCAGAAACTTTTTGGGGGAAGCTAATACAAGTTACCTAGGTATATAAAATAGTATTAATCTTGAGGGCGTGCAAAACCACAAGATTTTCGAGTGGAGAGAGAGATAGAAGCGCACAAAACTGGAAATATTATCTGGCAGACTAATGTCTCCGTTTTCAAGATATGAGGGAAAAAGGAGATAGAACAAAAATCTCAAAAAGTTGTCGTAAAACTGCTAACCGCAGCCTCTCAGCTAGAATATCACTGTAAGAAAAATGTTCTACTAATTTTTTTTCTGGGAAACATCATGTTCACTGTAAGTGCATAATAGAATAAAGTGGAGATAGTTTATTAACGTTACACTACATTTTATTCCCATTTCGCTACCGAGCGTGATAAAAGCGACACACATTTCATAAGAGAGAATGAGAAAAGTGCACAAAAAGGACAACAATTTTGTCAACTTCGAGAAAGAGAGAGAGAGAGTGGTGTAAGCTGATACAGGTAAAAACAAGGGATACCCGTCTTGGCAGTATTATTATCAGTAATGGCTCCGCGTCTACTTACTCTACTCATGTTACAATTTTTAAGCTCACGGCGATATCGCTTTTGGCATGCTTTCCAAGTACAAAATAATTTAATAAAAGGGACATGCTGATGAGTTCTCTTCTCCTCACATTTTAAATTACTGTATGAAAATATTATCTCGCATTTTGCCAAACAAGTATTTTTTTTCTTGTGATGACGGTAATGGCGGTGACGACGGCTGAGATGATGACTCAAAAAAAAGCTTTATTGGCTGGGCACGCCTAATCAATCAGGTCAGCCATAATGAGCACCAAAAAGGCTTGATTCCAAGTAAAGGTTGTGACTGGTGACGGGCGCATTACCTTTTGGCATTTTGTAGTCTTTAGACTTTAGACTGGCTGCAAAAATTTTTGAAGAAAAAAAAGGATTTGATTTTTCAAGCTCTCAAGCAAGCGTGACTTTGTGAAGGTGCCACTTTTTCAGACTTTTTTCTCCTTAAAGGGCCGAAAATAGGACGGGGATTATTACAAGGCACCAGTTGCACGCTTCCGCGAAGGTGCTCGTCTGAGACAAAAAATAAGCAGAGCCTGTCACCACTGCATAAAAATATCCACCTATTTAAGAATGCTGTTTTTTTTCTCCTGTCTTCACTGGAATTATCATATTTTGTACATTAATTCTCAGTTTTTACGAGACAAATTAGTTTTTAAACTGTCACAAAACAGGATTTTTGGAGTGAGTGAATGCGATTTTCACACTTTTATATATGAAGAACACCTGTGAGCCAAAATTAAATCTTTTTCGTATATTCATAAGCCCGTAGTAAAAACCATGTCAGACTATTGTACAAACAGACTACTTACAAATGGCTAAAAGTTAATCCTGTTAAACAAAAAAACGCATTCATTACCAACTACAAATACCTACCACGACAATTATTATTGCTCTGACAAGCGACAAAACAAAAAAAAAACAGTTTTTTGTTTGCTATAGCCAGATTTGCTTCGTCACCCTCATCCCCCTTTTTACAAGTAAAATAGCATAGCATTTAGTACTGCAGTCCACAATTTTTCGCGTAAAATGTAAAAACATAAAAATGTAAAACGAAATTGCTGCAGTCAACGAAAAAAAAATTAATATAGTTGTAAAAGAAAGTGTATCAGCAGCCAAAAAATTATATTACACTGTTCATGTCAAAATTGTACAAGTTTCTGTTTTGATTACAAAGCACCTCGTGCACTCCTCCATGTAGCAGCGTACTACTCCTGTTATCGAGGATATACACATTTTATAGGGAAAATCAAATCAACAGTCATGTCAAAAATATTGTAAACCTGTAATTTTACCGGAAAATCGCTGCAGTACAAGTTTATCAAGAGAGATCGCATTTTTTCTTCTTAAAAAGGAAAAAAGGAGTAGATGAATATAAATTTTTTTTCAGGTATTTTTTTCAAACCAAAAACAAAAAGTTGGAAGCTGAAGTAAGGAGAGTGCCCTAAGCGCTAACAAGTGAGCTGTACATCCATTTTTTCAAAAATGGTATTAAATAGTAGTTAAGTAATAGCAGTGGCAATCCAGCAACTGCACACATGCATGAATGCATGCATGCATCCCCGTAATTTCTTGGTTGACCGATTAACAATACATTTTTTTTACGATGATACGCAACAATCTGAAAAAATAAATTGTATCATAATTGTGTTCATACACCTTTCACACACTGCTCGAAGGCTGGTCCTGGTCCTGGTCCTGGTCACTTTAACTCCTAGGAGAAAAAACGTACATTTCAATCATCACGCAAACGGTATTAGCAAGACGGCATTTTTCCTTATAAGCATAACTCTACCAAAAAACTAACTTAATTTTCTCCATAAAAAACTGGATTTAGTGCAATTTCCCCCTTTCACACCATTTTTTTTAAAAAAAAGCTAAACTAGAGCAAAATGTAAGCAAGAAGAGCCCTTGGAATAATTTTACACTCGTCCAACCAGACCAAAACAGCCCAATTAAGTCATAGTTGTACAGCTCGCACATCCAAAAACGCCATTTTAAGCCTTATTCTGCTTACTCCGTTCTGCTTTTAAGCCGAAAACTGGCTAAATGCTTATTTTATGCAAATTAGTTCACAAAAAAATTGTTCATGTGCGCTTGGCAAAAGACTTTCTAAAAGAACATGCCTATTTGATTACTGTTATTACTCGACTGCCCTGTGCTCACATACAATTTTTTTTGTGCGCAGTCAGCAAGAGAAGACTATACGAAAAAAAAGCAATTTTATAGTCGAGCTTAGTCGGATTTCACATATATTTTTTTAGTTTTAAATGAGAGCAGTTCACTTCTGGGAACTTTTTTGAGTGGGCAGGAGCATAGCGAGAGAGCAAGAGCTTATAGCGGTTGGTGAATGGTGATCGGCCATCATATTTTTTTATGCCTATTTGATTACTGTTATTACTCGACTGCCCTGTGCTCACATACAATTTTTTTTGTGCGCAGTCAGCAAGAGAAGACTATACGAAAAAAAGCAATTTTATAGTCGAGCTTAGTCGGATTTCATACATATTTTTTTTAGTTTTAAAGGAGAGCAGTTCACTTCTGGGAACTTTTTTGAGTGGGCAGGAGCATAGCGAGAGAGCAAGAGCTTATAGCGGTTGGTGAATGGTAATCGGCCATCATATTTTTTTAATATGATTTAAAACAGTGATAAATAAAATATGGTTTATTTCGTACATTTCCCCTCTCTGCCAAATATGGATGTGTGTCTACATGAGAAATTGGAGGGCTAACAAGAACAGTTTTAGAAAATGGTTTTGAAGAGTCCACCTCGCAATTTATTAAATTTATAGACAATAAACAATAAAAATGAGGAATCTAAAAAAAATAATATAGTGGAGCCTCTTCCTCATGCTCAATTATGGCTAAAGATGGAGGGAGAAAATGGCACATTAGCTTGAGCTTGACAAGCACTCTCCGCTCACTCACTTCATTATAAAAAAAGAAGGCACAAATACACAAATTTTTTTATCAAGTAAATAGTATCCTCTTCTTCAATTCTTCATCCTTGTTATAAATCCACCTGAAAAAAAGAAGAAGAAAACTACACTTGTCATTAAAAAATCGTACCAGCTCGGCAGTCACCACTACCAACATAAAAAAAATCTAGAACAGAGAATTTTTCCCAAAAGGGATTTTTTTTTCATTTCGTCATTTGTTAGCCATGTTCAGTGTAGGAAGATTGATTGATGGGCAGGTTGAGTCCTCCACACACCTGAAGCTTTTTTGGAGCTGCATGAACCTGCAAAAAAACGCAGCTCGCTACCACATTACTAATTTACTAATGTATGACTCCATTAGCTTCTCACATGCGAAAAAAAACTTGCTCATTTCATTAAATGCTTGCTAATAGTTTTCAATATTTGATCACACCTTTTTTCCCCCTCCTCTTCTCTCTCTGAGGAGAAAAAACAGCACAGCAGTTAGAAATATATTTTACAAGCTCATATAAAAAATGTTATTTTTTTGTGCTGGAGTGTAATAGGCGTAAGAAGGAGCAGTATGCACAAATTATACAAATATATTTTTTTGCAAGCACAGCAAGGGGCAGAAAATGCTGTGACAAGTTGGAAGTGAAAAAAAAAGTGTGATTGAGTGAGTGCCATTTCATTTCACAACAAGAGCTAAGCCCGTAAAATAAAATTGTAGGCAGAGCGCATAGGGTAAAAAAGCGCTCTCATATATAAACCGTGGTTATTAGAAGGTGCATGAAAGCTATCGCTTTTTATAAGATGTCTCTCTCTCAGCAAGTGTAACAAGTGAGAAATCATGTAACTTTTATTATAATAAATGATTAGTTGCCTCTTGTGGACAAGTTGGTTTTGGTGGTGAGGAGGAAAAAGAGAGGAATGAAAGGGGTCTGCACACACAGGCATATCATTTAAATAATAAAAAATAGTTTTTTTTTCTTCTTCTCTTCTCACTGGTATAGCCAGTCAGTCAAACGGAGAGAGAGAAGAAAATGAGCTGGTGTTTTTCTTTTCGTTTTTACTGCTAATATTATTAATATTAATAATAGAGTGGAGTGGTTGTAAGCAAGATTGTAGTTTTTAGTTGGGAGCAGTAGTAAATGTCAAGATTATAATGGGGGACATGTGTTCGAAATAAAAAAAATGATTGCATGAAAACAGTCCTAAAAAGACGGGAACAATGGAGAGAAGAGAGGAGAGAAGAGAAGAAGAAAAAAATGAAAGGAAAGCTGAGGAAAAACCAATGTTCTTACAAAGTGGACATGATTATGGTTTTGCTCTTCTGCTGATAAAACGTACTCCTTTCAGTGAACCCTTCCCTCTGACAATGCAAAATAACATTTTTTCTCTCCGACTCCGGATAGCACATTTAATGCCTAATTGCTTCAATGGTAATAATAATGAATGGGCTAGCGCAATAGATAAATATATTTTTTTGCTGATGATAACAGTACAAAATAGCATTTATCCAGGGAGGCAGAGAATTACAGTAGGAGATGGACTTTGTGTCTCTTCTCGAAAAAAAGTATCCTGCTGGTTGTAGCCAAGATTACTCCTTTCATTCTTGAATCTGACTTTCATTCTTGAGAGGAGCGAGTAAGCAAGTCTTTCTATTTTTTTCCTCGGCTCATGGCTCATACCTATCTTATTCTCTGACTTGAGTGACTGTCAATACATCCCCAGTCATCTCATTAGTCATCTTCATGCACTGATTGACAATGATAAGAGAAGTTATATGATGGGCCACCTAATTGGAAGAGTATGACAACAAGAGTGATGGAAAGGGAGAAAAGAGAGAAAAGAAAATAAGGAGTGGATGTCACTTCTTCTTGACTCCGTGAGCATGATGACGAGCTTTTTTTTGAGAGTCAAGAACGAGAAAAATGATAACATTTACTTTTCACAATTTTTTAAAAATACTTCTCCAGTTCAATGAGCATTACTATAGTTGAGCAACGATTTTATATGAGCGAGGAGGATATATTTTTTTATATTTTTTGTAGTGTACTCGGGACACAGAGAGGAACATGAAGGTTTCTGGGATAATCATCATAATTATCGGTGAAGGAATGATGAGGGCATGTATGAACTTTTGTTGTCTTGTTCTTACAGATAGTTAGCAATCATTAATGCGCTCGATGACAATTCTTAACTGTCATGCTCCTTTCAGCCAAAAATGTATGGGAGAGGAGTAAGTGCAACGTGAAAACCCCAATTTTTACTGTTTTCTTCTGATCTGACAGATTTTTATTTTCATTTTTGGATTCCAGCTGCAATCCACATTTAAAAAAATTGACAATACAAAAAAAATAAGTTTTTACATATTTTTTTTTGATTTTTTTTCTTGTGACTGGGAATTATTGAACTAATTTTTTTGTGCTCTAGAATGTGCTAAGGAGTAAATAAGACGAGATTTTTTTTCTTCTTCGATATTTCATCGCGTCGACAGATTAACATGAGCTCATAAATTATTCAAATTGGTATTCACATCAGAGCAGGGACGTTCATCACATTTTATTACTCCAAACAAGCTCTGTTTCCTTTCATCTGTGGGACAATCCTAGAAATTCTGTGGCGATGAATTGAGTACGTTCAATTGATCAAAGAGAAAAAGGAGATATACTGAACAGTAAACAGCGAATATTTATTGTGGTAAGACCACTTATCAAAATTCAACGCTGCCGGTTGACAATACACCCAGAGAAAAAAAATAATATTAAACGGGAAATGTCGAAATTGTAAATGGATTTATTGGAAGTTTACACGGAGAAGACATAAAATTCCTTGAATTTAAAGAAGGGAGAAAACACAACTTAAAATTCTATTCAGTGACTCGGCTCCTTCCTCTGCACGCTTTTATGCCCAAGATGATGAATGAAAATAGCAGGAATGCCAGCAAGAATAATGGAATTTTTTTTCAGAATCCTAGTCTGCTCTCGCTCAAAGCTGAAAAGTGCATTACGCAGTGAAATAGGATAAAAACATCAAGGATCAGCTCAGCATCAACACAGACTAAAGCGCTGCTCAGAAGAATGAAGAATGAATGAAATTCAAGAGGATATATTCGCAGACTGGAAAAGGTAGACATAATGGCAGCACAGAGGATTTTTAAAAATCGTACAGGGCCCTTTGCTCTCCCTCAAATCTACTTTTTTTCTTCTACTTCTTCCTGAAATTCGTTTTTATTTTTTCCATAGAGGAAAAAATAAAAGTGTGGAGTATAAGAGGGAGCTCGAACATGCAACATGGATTAAGTTTTGGAGGCACACACAAATTTCTCTATATTTTTGTACTGCGGTTGAAAAGAAGGAACCACGTGGCTTCAATGTCAATTCTCACGGTCGTAATACTCGGCTCGGAAGTGTCCCGCTGCGCTCTCTGTTTACATTATTATCATTTTGTATATCGCCCTTTTTCAATCCAGAAGCCAAAGCCAGAGGAGTAGCAGTTTAGTAGTAGGTGAGCCAAAAACTTATAAAAAGAAACTGGAGTAGTATGCTGAATGATTGATCCTCTTTGGCTCCTTTGCCAGTGCTAAAAGCACAAGTAGAAGGTCCTTTTTTTCTATTATCCGTGAAAAATCCATTTAAATACGGGATGTGGAAGCACAGCCCATATTCTAGTCCGATTCAGAGTGCTGTCAATGAGTGTGCAGTGGACGAGACGACTTTATTTCTTCCCATTCATTCCTCAGCACTAAAGCCCATTCTTCCTTAAAGTAGGATTTGTTTTGAATGCGGAATTTTTTCGCTGTGTCCAATTTCATTCTTTTTATTATTTTCCAGCCAATATTTACAACACAGATTGACGATGACGATGGGCCACAATGAACATTTTTTTATGAATGAAATTGTGGAAATGAAAACCGGAGGTAAATTACTGGTGAGAAAATGAAATTAAATAAGGAAGACGACTGCTCCTGGAAGTCATTTTTTCGGCTTTTGTTGTGCTGAGAAAAGGATACCACCCTCTTTATGTCCATTCATTGTCCACTCTATTCTTTTCTCTGTGAGAAGTCCAACCCAGGAAAACCTTTTACAAATCTATTAATCCTGGAAGTCATTTTTTTCGGCTTTTGTTGTGCTGAGAAAAGGATACCACCCTCTTTATGTCCATTCATTGTCCACTCTATTCTTTTCTCTGTGAGAAGTCCAACCCAGGAAAAACCTTTTACAAATCTATTATGAGATTATCTGCGTGTCCACAACAAAACAGATATTGTCCATTTCGTAGCAATTCAGTCGTTTGTACATAATTTTATTTATATGTGAGGAGGATGAAAAGTACGGCTTTAAGTAGAATAAAATATGTTGCGTCCTACTCAATTTCCTGAGTTCATTCAGATTTGCTTCGGTTCAGCTGAAAGCCTTTGTGCTCGGCTTCTCCCAATTCTTCTGCTCACTCTCTGTGACTAACTCTGTTCACACTGGGTTGACCTCACACCTTGGAATTTTTAGTGTCAATATTTGAAGATGCCACCAAGAAGCAAAAACGCAAAAAATCATTTGCTCGTCAATAGTTTAGAGAAAGAAAGGAAGTGGCTTATTCCTTATAATAAAATTGTTATGCTGTTTACTTTACATTATTGAGACTTCCTATCTTTTAGTTTGGGCTTTGATGAGACTTAGCTTACCTACATAAGTAAGTTTTGTTTTTAAAAAAAATGGCCAGAGAATTTCTAATTACCATTTTGCCATTAGCCACACATATGGTTTTATTGTGGTATATTTTGATGAGTTAAACATCGAAAATATTTATTTTGGAACGACAGTTCATATATTAATACAGATACTAGATACATGGTGATTTACTTTCCAGAAAATAGTTAGCTCGTATAAAAGACAGATAAGCAATAGCGCAGAACCTTTTATCTGAAAAGTAGACCTACAAGTCAAAAATTAAGCTCGGTCCAGATTTAGTAATTTTATAAATAAATTCGGCTCATTTGATCACTTTATCTTCAAATATATTCGGAACTTATAAAAATACTATTTGGATTATGAAAATGTTTGTACTCGCAGAGATTATCATATGAAAAATGCAATGGTTTAGCACTATCTCTGTAGTGAGCTTCCATTTAAACTTTGATTACGCACTAACTTAAATATGGAGTTCAGCATTTTATCTCTAAAGGTGGAGTGACAAATTAGCTTTGCTACTTAAAGTTTACTAGTATCAGCAGCTAAAATAAAAAGTAATAGAAAAGTGTCCAAAGCTGGTCAGAATTTTGTTTGTAAATTACATCATCATCGTAGTATTGATAACGCACCTCCAATTTTGCAACGACCATTTTCCTCTATTAATGTGAAAGGTTCTTGTTACAAACTTCCCGAAAGTTGTTGCCATCTTGTAAACTCATTTTTCCAATGGATGTATACATGCACAGCTACAAATGTATACAGGATGTAATTGCGTCAAGCGCTCTCTATTGAATCCGGTGACATCCGGAGTAACGCAAGTCATACAACAAAAATTGATGTCATACGTATCGCATTTTATTTGAGAAAAGTGATATATCATTAGAGCTGAAAGGAACAACGGGCGAAATATGAATTGAAAAGGGACACTTAGCAAAAAAGGGGATCACTGCTCGCTATTGAATTTATTTATTTTTTGATTGAGAATGTTTAGCCAGCAGGCCAGGAGGGCCCTTTTCATAACGAAAATTGTGATTATGCAGAAGGAATGCCTGCTTATATTTTGGGCTATTGTTCCACCCCTCTCTCAATAGGATTAGGTGACAGTGATGTGAGCAGTCAGGTGTTTTGTTTGCAGAAGATTGCATAAATACAGCTTTACCTTTTTCAGTGGAAGTCGTGTGTGGCAGTTAGAGCGCTGGTGGATATCTGGCGTTGTTGGTAGAGCCCTCCTTGTTTGCATTCACCTTTCCCAAACCGTCATAATCTGATTAGCTCAACCTCATTTGTCACATCTGACTCTGTGCAATTCCCTTCATCAGAGGAAAAGAGGATAAACTGGATGATACAATAATAGTGTAAACACAATAGTTAGCGAACCCCTTGCGACCACTTTCTACAATTTTTTTTCTATTGTACTGCACTAGCTGGTTTTCTTCTTAAAAGTTGGAATATTTTTTGGGCATGGATTTTGGCATGACTTGCTCCATTATTGGGGAGGATGGATCTTCCTTTCAAAAATTAAAAAGGTGGCTGGGACAAACATAATTTTGCTCCGTATTACTACGCTCATTCATCCTAGCATTGTAGTGGAAATTAAAGAGATGTGGCATTTGGCAGGGCATTCTCTCTACAACAATGGGAGACCCTTGAGGGATTCCAACAATGCGATTTTACTTACCTTCCACATTTCTGTTATAAATATTTCTATTTGCCTTTCAGAAGGAATAATGGTACGCACAAAAAGAGTAAAATTTATATATTTTTTTCTGCTTTTCAGCCAAAAAATCTCCCTTTTTAGTGAATGACAGGAAGGAGGAGTAAACAAGAGGAAAAGCTGTAACTTACAAAATGTAAAATGCACGTGAGAAAATTATGCCAGACAGCTTGACGCTGTTGCTGCACTAGTGTCCCATTTCGGGACGGTAAGAATGTGATAATTATTGGAGGAGGTGAATGGACACCGATACCGCAGAAATCAAAGTCATCGCTAAATACCCCGGCTTTGTGGATCGGAGAATGCCAATCAAGTAGTAAATATCTTAATAGGATTTTCGACTTTTCTTTTGAGATGGGAAGACCGGTGGACCGGTCTCGTCGCTAATTTTGCATTGATGCAGGTATTATCGTCGGCAAAATAGCGGTGCATGTTTTTCTATGAATGTAATTAGAGATTATCAGTCTCTTGAGAATTTTAGATTGAAGGACGATTTTAGCTAGGTGGGAATCAGGAATCTGGCGGGTTTCCACAAGTGTCATAGCTTCATGTAAAAATATAGTATTTGGGATTTATCCGTTTGGGCTGGAGTGAAGGGCGCTTAACTTTATTTGCTTTAGATATTAGTTTTAGCTGAGAAAGTGACGTCGGTGCCGGAAGAGATTTGTAATTTGATGTGATCTACATCTGCTTCTTTTCAAATGGCTGTCGGTGTTCCCTTTGCATATTAATCCGAGATAATACATTTTGGGCCATCTGCGAAATAATATCTGCAAACGGTAATTTATGGAAATATGCCGATCGGAACTGTGTGAGGTGTGTTGCCATATTTAATACGTAACTGAACTGAATTAATTGTCGTCCATCAAGTATAACAGTATAAGGTATGTCTGCACGTGAACACATTCCAACCTGCTGAAGTGAAAAAAGCTGTCAGTGTCAGCAGCATTTTGACAAGAGATTGACAATTTTTTATGGAAAAGGGAGAGTGCGTAAAAAATCGTATGATAATGTTAAATGTAATGCTACTTCATATAAGCGATGTTCTGGAATTATGAGAAACATCTGTCTGACTGCTGAACTGAGCTGATCACTGAGCGAACACCCAGATTTTATGAACGTCAAGTGTTTTAGTGGACCTTCTGTCATTCATATCATATATTGACTGCGCTGTGACAGCAGAATTTTTTATGAGAAAGCGATGATGACAAATAACTTTGCTTGGTAGCTTTTGTCAGGTTTGTATGTGATTAATCGAGTGGATGGAAGAAAACGGAATTTTTAAAGAAATTGAAATCTATGCCAGGCATACTTTTAATTACAGAATATTCTTGGTCAAGTGTCATCGTTTTTACGGCAGGTACAATAATTAAAGCGAAGAGAGATTTTAAATGGCTGTGAAAATAACTCAATGACGACAGTGCAATGAAAACTGCCAGTCAGTGCAGTGAAAATATGGTAGTAGGTAAAAAAGGTAGAAGATTTGTCATAGAAGAAGGTTTTTTGTAGTAAGTTGTCTGCCATCTGCAGGATGTAGTGTAAACAAAAAGTGTGAGTTGTGACAAGCAACTTCTAGTCTTTTACGGAGTGTACCATTTGCCCAACAGACTCCACCATATCGTCAAGTCTTTGTAATCTTTCTATGAAAAGGCTTACATAGCTTACACTTTACACACAGTGAAGTTATGGTTATGTATACTTTTTTTAAAACTTTAAATGAGAATCATTTTATTGTATAGATAAAACTCCTGGAATCCTGATTTAGCAATATGCAGGTTTTAAACGCCAATTTTTTAAACAGTTTTTAAGTAATTATTATACAAGTTAATAGATGCAGACTTTGCATGCCAAATGGTTGGATTCTTATAATCGAAAGGTCAAAACAGTCAATTGCAAGGAGGATTAATTGAAGTCAAATTTTTACTTCGATTTTATGAATTATTGAATTATTATACCACCCTATTCTGCCAAGATTTGCGATTATGTAGTAGTAAATAAACGCAAATTATCTCATTTTTTACTCTATCACTTCTACAACTTCATTTATAAATGAGCGAATTAAAATACTTTCTTGATACTATATAAAACGGAAAATTTCAAAATGATAACAGAAGGCTCAATGGGACATTACATCTCAAAAAATATTATTTTACTTCAATTACCAACTTTCATTAAATCTAATAATTAATAATGTAAATGCATTAAATTCTACACGACACGAGCGCCTCCCACATTAAGTTAAAAAGTTGCTCTCGGACGTAAAGTACGGAGTCAGTCGGACTACCATTTCTAATCGAGAATCTGAGATTTCTATATGATCCATAATTGCATTAATGCATATCCATACAAGAAAGCTTTTCCACAAGGCTTACACTCTGGACCAGTTTTTACATTAGGCTGATCCAACACAGAAAATGATCGCAACTATCGCAAGCAAGTTCCGTTTTGCGATGACGCTCGCTCGTGGTTTACATAATAACACATAGAATGCATACTCTCTCGTTGCGTGTGTGTAGAAAATTTAAAGATTAGACAGCATACAAATTCAGTCTAAGCAATAAGTAATATAATATGTCCCTACTGTTGGCTATATTGCATGTATGGAAAACATTGTTCTTGTGTGAGCCAGCAGTAGGAGCCGATGAAGTCCGAGTGCTGAAAATCGTCCTTTTCCATTTCACGAAAAACTCGTACAATCCTCTCACAGGCATTAGGAGCACCATCAGCATAGTAATTGTAAAAGTGGAAGTACTGCGTTTATATGCTGTTGTGGAGGCTGTTATATGGACTGTTATAGTAAAAATGAATGTTTTTTGCGTGATAAGGCTGCACTGCAGTAGCACATTATATAATATCAATATGTATAGCAAAATACTCACAATGTGTTTCTCGAGAAAAATGTCGTGTAAAAATCAGCTTTTCCAAGCATTTACTCGAAGACAGTTGGATTTCTTAGAATTTCTCAAGTAAATGTAGCCAAGAAAGAATAGAGCGATGGTTCTAGTCTAATTGTAAAAATCTAGTCTCAGCCGGCTACTTACTTGGATTGCATAGTTTTTTTATTCTGTGTTCTAGTCAGTTCTTTATCTTAACGAGTTCTGAAGTTTTTCCCGAAGATAAATTTCCTCATTGTACTGCAAATGTAGATTTTTGGACTACCTTGCCATAAATTATAAGCAGTTGAATTTGAATACTTTTGAGTGGATTGCTATTGCTATGAAATTCGTTGTTTAAAATCTTATATAGAGATATAAAATTATAAAAAAATGTTACTTAATGCCACCACGAAAACTGCATCTTCCGCAGTAGCAGCCGCTTCCAAGGGTGGGGGAATCACTGCTGGTAGACAGTGCACCCGACGCGGAAATGGAGGCTGCGTTGCAGCCAGCACTGTAAACAAAACGGTATCGGCAGCAGCAGTGTCACCGTTTTTCGGCGTTCGGAATGGTTTCAGCATTTCCGCTCTCAACAGTAGTCGCAACGTCTCAGAGAGTTCGAAAAAAGATGAGATAGCCATTGCAAATACTTTTGATGCACCAAATTTTAAGAACAGTGGAGCTGTCAGTGGTGGTGTTGGTGGTTCTCCATACAAAGGAAATTGTGCAATAAGTGCTAATAAATTACGGCTCTTGGCCAGCCACAGCAGCACCATGCCGTTCTCCTGCTACAACCATCACCATCAGCACGACAGAGGTGAACGCCGTTTTAATTTTCTAAAATTTGAAATATACTTTATGTAATTACAGGTGCTTTGTGTGCAGGTCATGTATGTTGTTGTGTCAGGTATGTTGGTATGCGTATGCAATGTAAAGTATTAAAACGGCTAGTTAGAGTACATAACTTTAATTGGGTACGTACGCTCAAAACATTAGCATTACTACAATTGTGAGATTAAACTGAATTTGGATTGGTCCTGTACTGAATAGAAATCAATAATAACAGCAAATTCTTATACAAATACATCCCAAACTATTTGTATACCTAACCATGTATAATACCTAAAGGAAACAAGAAACAAGTTAACGAAAATGCATAATCAAATTCATTATGAATTTATCTGGAATTTGTCACATACTTTACCTTGTGTCCATAGGTTGGACTGAGGGTAGAATATATTTATATACCTAGGTATGCTGGACAAAGCTAAAAGTAACAAATTATTTTCCCGCATATACTTGATTTAAGTAGGCTAACTCTGCTGCTGTACTGAATACAGCAAGTTTTCGAAACTGAAATGAAGATTCACTTGAAATTTTTTTGCTCATTCATTCGCTAAAAGCTTGAACTAGTAAGCATGTGAGAATGTGCAAAGCAAAAAATCAACAAAAAATCATATTACCTATGCACTTTACATTTATTCGTCGTTTTCACTCACTCTGAGAACTGCTCACATTGACTGCATGCAGTACTAGCTAGCTATAGGAGATGCACACGATTCAATCCGTCTGCTATCGTGGAATCCCAATTTGCACTAGTTGCAAGCCTACTTTTCTAAAACACTTCCTGTGAGCATTACACCTAAATAAAACAGCCGTAGTCGTATTCTATCCATATTCCAAAATAAAAGTTGTGCCAGCTTTCGGAAGCGTAGCAATCCGGTTCACCTACATCGCATCATTTTTTCCCGTCGCGCTTTCATATTGCTGCGTATTCACAGTCACAGTATAGAATTTCACGACAGATTCGTTCAAAAATCGAGAAGCACTGTCCTACATTATATAGAAACGTGACTTGAGTTATAGTCTTTCTATGGCATCAGTATGCTCCATTCAAGCGAGTGAAAGCGTCCATGATTCTTCCTATAGAGAAAGAAGGCAAATTTTCTCAGCTTTCACCCATTTTCTCCTTTCTCCTTGCCCTTCTCTACTCACATGAGCACGGTTTGCACGTCATTCCCAAGCCTCGTGACGTGACAACTCCTATCCTATCCATACCCTGTTTGTAAACATTCCAAATAAAGCACTGTTTTGCCCTTCATTCCTCCTCTCTTTTCTCCACATATTTCAACCGCAATCAATACGCAGCGGAGAAAAGTGAACGCATTCCCAGTCACTTTTCCTTTCTTTTTCATTCTTAATTTTTTGCTAAAGCCTATTTTAATTTATGAAAATTTTTCATCTTTGCTTTTTTAGTTATTCCTGTCTGTTACGTGAATAGTGCGTGAGTGCCGGCCTATAGTAGGGCTCTTTTGTTTGTCTTTTCAATTGTCAGGTCTCATCACTAAAGAGAAAGTTACATACGTACAGCAGCTAAATTGCCGAGCTTGTCATTTTTCTGAAAGCTTGCGTGACTCCATTTATCATGTACTAACAAATAATTTACAAGTTCTAATTTTAACTGGTGTGTGCTTCCACCGACACGTAAATTTCTCATGTTCGCCGCTAATAGCTTCNTTCCACCGACACGTAAATTTCTCATGTTCGCCGCTAATAGCTTCAGCTGGTCTATGTGGTGCATTATTGGAATGGACAGCACTATTACTTATTAACGCTCCCACCAGCCGTTGCGTTCCGTTAATGTCATATCAGATTCCTGAGGTTTCCTTTTCCAAGTCGTCCCATTAAAACCAAAAAAAATATCAAATATCAAGGTAACAATAGTACAACAAATTACCTTCAAATAAAAATCACCTGACTGCTTACTTGGAGAACTTCGGTAGACAAAGAGAGATGTAAAAAGGAAAATATTTTTTTTGTTTGGAGACGTGATAAATGAGTTGTTTTGTTAGAGCTGAATAAGTACGAAGAGAGGCTCAAGTAGGTTCACTATCAGGTGCTAATTTATTAAAGAAGTGGAGTTTGATGGAGCAGAGCTGGGTGTGATTATCGTAAGACATGCCAGTAGAGCCAGAACAGACGCTATTTCTGCTCCAGTAATACATTTGGTTTGGATCCAACTACGAGGCAAGAAAGAACAGAGCAGTAAATAGATTCTCGGAAAAGTTTGAATCGAAAGATTTAGTTTATCGGGAATAAATTTTATTTTGCTCATTTAATATCACGCAAGGGAGCAGTTGAGCAGGCCACTATTAGTCCAAGAAAGTAGTACGGGAGCATATTTTTCCTATAAATAAATTTTTATGAAAGTTAGCCAAATTAAATTTAGCGAGGATCACGGGACACGTGAACTTTTGGCTCCAGTACCTGATTCAATTAATTGTCTCACTACGAAGCTTTAGTGCTAGATTCAGTGAAAAAAAGAGAACTGACCTGTAGCAACATACTACTGTGGTAATTTTTAGAGTAATTTTAGCCAAGCGTCATCTATTATCTATCTCCATCTTCGTAAAAAAAGCAACCTGTGCCAAAAAGCTGGCAGGCTTAAGCTGTTCCTGTGCAACATATCTTCTGCCAAAACGGTAAGTTCGCAATTCGCAAGCATAATTTGGGCGATGTTTTGTTGGGAGAAATTCAGTATTACCTTGCTAGTATCTAGCCAGCAGGCCTATAATTTTTTGCAAAGAGAATGATGAGATATTAAACGTTTGTAAATGCGGTTAGGAAGTGAGAAGAAATAGTTTTACGGTCAGAGAGGTTGTTTGTGTTTGTGTGCTTTGGAAGTGTGCCGTATTTCATAAAATTTCATCAGTTTCTCTGCATGACAGCTTGAACATTTCCAAACTATAATTCTGTTTTGTAGCGCATACAGGCATG
>JAHZND010002397.1:0-30504 GCA_027744115.1 Acrocyrtus sp. NNG-2020
TCAAATCACAACTAATTTTCATTCCATTGTATAGGGTGGCGTCATGATTTCTGTGGTAGCCCTTGCAGCCCTCAAGCATTTGGGGCTTCAGCCAAAAAGGACACTTCAGGTAATTCTTTGGACGTCGGAGGAGGTGGGTCTTGTCGGGGTTGAGGAGTATGTGAGGCAGCACGAAAATGAACTAATTAATTACAGCGTTGTCTTTGAGTCCGACAGCGGAACATTCAGACCAAAAGGTTTAGACTTTGCAGGGACAGAGGAGGCAGGTTGCATAGTTAACGAAGTTTTGAAATTGACAAAAAAGATAGAAACAACAGCCTACGCGAGATATGACACTGTTTCTTCGGACATTACCAAAATGATTGCAAAAGGTGTTCCTGGGCTTAGTTTGAATACTGCAAATGACAAATACTTTTGGTATCATCACACTGAAGCCGACACTATTACAATGATAGACAGTGAAGAATTAGACCTTAACACAGCCTTGTGGGCAGTGTCATCTTATGTCTTATCTGATATTTCTGCTAAACTTCCCAGGGCACCAGCTCCTGGTCCATAAAAATATATTTTAGAGGAAATGTGATACTAGTTGTCTAAATTAACTAAATGTAGTACGTTATAAAAACAGATCGACAGTAAGAAATTAAATGAAGACTTTTTATATGGAAAATATGAACCCTTCTGGATGGCATGAGTCGCTATATAGCTTTACTACATAAAGAACAAAGAAAAGGCACTCATGCCGTGCTCATGCTCATGTTTATTTCACATCATGTGGCGAGTGTGAATTACGATGTCATAAAATGTTGACTTTTCATGAACCTTTTTTATAGTTTTTCCTTGTGAAGATATTAATTTCACAATCCTCAGAAATTTGCTGTGGTTGACAAATTGAGAGTCTCTCTTGCACGTACCTATTATTTATTTGGCATAAGTGCCTAGACTATTAAACTGTGGAAGCCTTTTAAAGAATTTTTTCATAATACAGTGGGAAACGCGAGTAAAAAAAGTATTGCGCAATTGAATCCCATCGTCTCATTGTTCCTGTGTAGTAAACAAGTTTGTGTACAATGATACAAAGCGCCTCTGTGCATTTTTTATATGTATTAGTACAGCTGGCAGGCTTAAACCTACTCACAGTCACTCACTTGCTGTCATTTTGCTACATAAAAGAGCTTTTGCTACATTCTCTTCCAATATGCAGAATAAATGTACCATTTTTTACTTGTGTCTTCCACAAAAAATCTGTATTATGTAGTGTGTTAGCTAGAGCTGGCTGCTACACAAAAGACTATATGCATCTCTTGTTCAATTTCACCCTTTACTTTTGCTATATCATACTTATGCTTTGCCTTTTTACAGAGCCATATGTTTATCTAATCAAGTCTCACTGATTTGACCTATTTTCCGTGTACTAATCCAAATTATTTGATTTACGTATCGTAAAAAGTGAACCAGAAATTTTTAAAAGTTTAACTGAAAAAGATTTGCACACGCCTAGTCTTTCTTTCGTACATATAAAAATACATATATTTTTAATGCAATCTGTCACAAAAAAAGTTTTAATACATTTTGATACAGAGTGATCTCAGCCTCTTCATCATTTTTTAAATATTTAATTCAGTGACCTACATTCTGTTTCAACGATTTCAGTAATAAGTGAAATAAATGACCATGAAAGCTCATCTTCAAACTTCAGATTCTCACTGTTCTTGAGAAAGGTTGTCTCTTCAAAAGCTAAAATAAAATGTGAAATCATCCTCATCTTACTCCTCCTCCGCCACAATAAAGTTACCAAAGACTCTAGTCCAATACTACGAAATACGTTCCAATCGCTTCCTATCGCTATCCTACTAAAATGTAAGATTTGCAATACAGTAAAACAATTCATTTGAAAAAGGCATTATATTTTGTATTTCTTACAAAGCACAGGAAGAAGTTTTGCTTGAGCTCAAAAAACTACAATTTTTTGTGGCTTCTGCACATACATAACAACTTAACAAATAACAAGAGTTTTGTCCTACATGAGTGTATACAGTTACGTAATGTGAGCTACTGGCAGCATCATTTTTTTTAGAATGAATGAAACTTTTAACAATTTGCACAAGAATGCCTGCAAAAAATGATCACATCATTGTGGCTCATTTGTTCAACGATGTTGCACGGCACTACCATACTTGCATTACGTCAAAAGTGCCACATGTTTTACTTGTGATTTAAACTAGTAGAACTCAACGGAAACCTATAATTACAGCTAACTATGTGGTAATAGTGAGCGCTGGTTAGATTACAGAGAAGCTCTGCATCTCTGTTAGATTATATGCCCATTTCAGTCATGCATACAATGAAAAATGTAGTCAGGTGAATGAGAAGCACTGCACGATCTGGCACGTACGTAACTGTACCAGCGATGCATTTATTATACGTGTGATTTACCTTCTCCTAGATCACCTTCAAATTTTTACTATCTTCAGTGTTCAATGAGCATATTTTACTAGAGATCTATCTCGTCTTATTATGCACTAATGGCAGCTAGTAACCTATAGTCAGTCTTCTTTCAACTCTGTTAGCAGATTTTTTTTGTAAAGTACTACCGAAAATTTTTAAAGCTACCAAGTTCAAGTGATATGCAAGTGTTTGTTTCAAGTTTTTAACGATGTGATTAATACTACTCAGAATAAAACCATTAATAAACCGCAAGAGTTTTAGTAGATAAGTTCTGTAAATAACAAATCGAAGGCCGCTTCACCCCTTCTACTGTCTTTTTTATATGAGAGAACCCATTAAAATAATATATTTTCCATGGATATTGTTTGAGTGCTTTTAAACAAGAGCCTGTGCTGTACGCAAATTGTTAAGGGAATGCAGTAATACTGACTTGAATGCGCTGTAAAAGCACAAATGATGTGCGATAAAGAGTTCTGTAATATGAGCAGCAAATCGGAAGTTCTAGAGGAGGACAGTCGAAATTTTGAAGGGAGTGGTGAAGAAGAAGGATTTTATAGTTTTAGTAGAGACGAAGCATTCACTCCTACGGCGACAGTGCAGCAACAAACGTGGTCACCTTTTGAAGACCTAGATGATTCAGGCCATTTCACTGCCTCTCCAGACGGTGAAAAAGCACTTAGCGGGTCTTCCAGAAGTCACAGTCCATGCTTGTCTTCCGTCAATTTGCTATTACAGATGCAGCATTCGGATAGCAACTCGGTAGTTAATTCTCAGCAGCAACAATGTCACTTGCTGCAAGCGTCTACGCAGCTAACTAAACCTTTGATCTCTCCCCGGTCCGTAATGACGGTTAAAGTGCCTCAAAGTACCCCATCCTCGCTACTTCCCATATCAACTGATAGTACCAGTGATCGTGGTAACGGAAATGATAACTGTGACAGTTGGCAGTTTCTGACATCACGACCGGCGACGTACACACTGGAGATGGATAAAAATGGAGGATCACTTCCTAAAACTTCATTTCCTGCCCAAATGTCCGGCAATGCTGGTCCATTCATAAAACCTACAGTGCTACATTCATCGGCTTCGGTAGCCAGTAGTGGAGACGGCGATGCTAAATCAGGGGACGAATCCTGTGAATATCTTCGCAGCATATTGGCAAATTTTAATTCTCTTTACATGGAAAAGCTAAGAATGATTGATGACATGGTCGCAGAGGGAAGTGACGATCAGAAGAAGCATTTGGTAAGAAAAGCTAGAGATTTTTAATACAGCTTTAATTTTATAGAGCTATTACATTAATTGAACTATTACATTTAGCTGGAAAAAAAGACGAACATATTAGAAAACTGGGCGAAGGATGTGTGCGTTCAGAACATGGTGTTGGTTCATACTGTGGAAGAACTGGAGCGAGAAGCAAATCGTAAAGTTTCAGCCTTACAGAAAAAAATGACTGAGTCAACTCAGTTGGCAAAAGAACACATGACAATGATTAAAAAGTATGAAGAGCAGGTGAAAAGTTTGCTCAAGAACCACAGTGATACTGAGGAAGAGAAATCTGGTATGCGGAGAACATACTCGCAATAATTTAAAATGTGGGAAAATATTTTGGACTAATTTTCTAAATTTTAATTGATCCAGGTGCTAAAAATTGAGCTGGAAAAGCTGAAAAGTGAATGCCGGCGTGTTAGGGATCGCATGAACTTGTTGCTCAAAGATAATGAAAGTTTGCTTACGCTCGTTTGTCGTATCAGAGACATGGGGGTCTGGGACGTCAACGGCCTTGAATTACAGAGGCCCAGCTTTGACCAAATATTTGGATTGTACCCTGGCTTAGTGGGGTAAACTATCCTGATAGTATAATTGATCATAATGTGTTAAAGTGTAAGTTAAGATATTTTAAAAGATTATTATTTATACAGGGCTGAAGTTCAGACGGTTTTTACAAGAGAGAAAGCCCGACACGTTAAGGTACGCTTATGATTTGTAGCGGACTCAAATTCGGATTTTCAAAATATTTAAGTCAAACAGACTGTAGATAATTTTGGATTTAATTAAAAATAGGAAACAGAAGAGCGCATTGTGCAAATGGAACAGCAACTTTGCGACCTCCAGAAATCTCGGAAGGAAGTTGAATATGAAGTAGTACAAAAAGACAGGTCTGGTAGCCTACCCAAATAAAGTAATACTTTCCATTAGTGTCGTGAGACCAACAACATAGCAATAACCTATATTTAATTTTGTATAGAAAAATTGAGGAGCTGGAAATAGAAATTAAAAATGTTCTAAACAAAGCCCACTACTGTGAAAAGGAGTGTAATGACTACAAAAGATCTTTACTGGAAACTCAGGAAAAACTGCTGGAGGCAACAAGACAATTAACCGTGAGAATATTTTAGCTGTTGGAGTAGAAAATCATGATGTAATGTTTAACTATGAACAATTTAAAAATAATAATTATTATTATTACTGACTGGGGTTACAGCAATCGTCAGCTAAACAGACTAAGCAGTGTAGTCATGCGGAAAGTGAAATAACTGTACTAATCAAAGAGCTTCGAGCAGTTAAGTCGCAACTCAACGCTGCTGTGGAGGAGAAGCAAAGCGCCAAGGAGGAGTCCAATTTTTTTAAAAGGGAATTAAGCGAACGACTAAAACAAATGCACGATATTCAAAATGTGTTCCATAGTTTGGCGACGGTAAGTTTTTTTGTTGAAAATAAATTACTGTATACAATAATAGGTCTCATTCTCTCTTTTTACTAATATAATTGTTGGTAAATTATTCAACAGGAAGTGGTAACTTCCAGGGCAGCTTTCCAACAAGTTCAGGAGAAAGAGGTGCAGCTACAATCCCTTAAGTCCGAAGTACAAACATATCAATCCCGGTGTGTTGAGGCGGAAGATACCATTCATAAGAAAGAAAAGGAAATTAAGCAGTTGCAAAAGCAAATGAATGAGATTCACAAACGGGTAAGAGTTTAGCTTTTGATTTCTTACTTGACACTTTCGCAGTTTTAGCCTCTTTACAGTTTTTCTATCCTTTAAAATCTACGCTTCCGTTTCCTAATTTCCGCATTTTCCTTATTAACTACTTGGGGAATAAGAGGGAACCAGTTCCTCCTCTATCAATGTATGATGGAACCGGTAGCAGTCGAACTGTAGGTCAAAGGGGTAGCGTGAAATTAAGTAACCCAGATATAGACACTTTCAGTCCAACTCCAAAAGTTAATTATGTTGAAAAAAGAGACAAGCCAGGAATACCAAGTCGCGTTCCTGTAAGAGTAAATAGAAAGGGAACTTATGGAGAGCCATACAGGAAAAATAAGAGTGGTGAGCGTCCTCCATGGAATGTTCATTTTAAGAAAACCACAGACCTCTTGTCTCGCCCACCTCCAGCACTTCCAGCAGTTACAAAACTTACAACAAAGCAATCCAGATCTCAATCTTCGTTGATCCGGGGCTCACTTGCAAATACAGAAGAAAGTCTAGAGCACATGGCAAACGATTGTCAAGAAATTTATAACAAACTCTCAGGTACTCTATTCGTTATGTGACATTTAGAAAATCCAGCAATGATTCAGCAATATGCACTCCAGATCCAGATGAATAATAATATTTAGTAATGACTTTTAAAGAGCTGGAACGTCAAGTGACTCCGGGAACGGTGTCCTCTCAAACAAGTACGATGAGAAGGAGCTATAGTAATTCCATGCTTGAAACTAGAAGGCGTGACTGCTTTGTCGAAGTTCTAACAAAGCTTCCGAAACTGCATACTCAAAACTTTACTCGAAAATTGCCTCCTCCCAAATCAGCAATAGATGACAAGATAAAATTGGAAAAGCTTCCAGTTATAAGCGATCCAAGTTTTAACACAACAGCGAACAAAACAGCTTCCGATAGATATTATAGTAATAATCCGTTGAAAAATTTTCCAAATTCAAACGTACTAACCCCTCGCGTGAATGAGTTAGTTTCGGCCGTGGTGGAAGCCTCAAAAATGCTGCTAACTAAAAACAGTCCTCGTAAAGATGACTCTAAGCCGCCTCGAGGAAAAAGCTATACAATAACTGCTGCCAGTTACCACCATAAAAGATCAAAAAGGGGAGGCAAGTCGGAAAATGATCCTGGAAAGAAAACATTGAGAAAGGGTCCCAAAATTGTTAATAGAGGAGGTGGCGATAGTATTGAAAATGACCAAACGCCCCCTGCAAAAAGTACTCCGTCAACCGAAGCAAAAAAGCCTCTGGGAAATGATGAGGCAGCCATTTACGAGTCTCCTCGGGATGTAAAGCAGTATTTATCTGCTCTTCCCCAAAACTCAGTTGAAGATCTCGTAAAAACCTGGATACGAAAGTCATCCTCGCACTCACTCCACGAAGACTTGAAAAAGCACAAGCTGACTAAAAGCATGCCGGTGGCTAGAAAGCAAAGTTCAATTAGGATAATGAAGCATTTAGCGACCCGAAGATATCCAAAGAAGGCAAAGACAGAATCTCACAAAAGCAGTGACATAACGGACGATTTAGCACGTGAAGTCAGTAGCATGCAGCTCTACGAATTTCAGCACACCATTTCTTTAAATTCATCCTTCATCCTGACCTTTTTTTTCATATTCCTCCAGGCTCTTTGATTTATCCAAAGCGCTTCCGGTGTCCAGTAATTTAATTGAAGCTTTTGTTTACTTCCGTGTAGATGTTCGACCTAGAGGCGGAATGGGGGAGAGTGTTTGACAATTTGGAATACAGCAAAAATGCTTCCACCAGTAGTAATATAGCAAAAATAGCTGAGGAGTTGGAACAAACGGAAGTAGCAGAGACCAAACCGGGTGGCGTAAGTATGTTTTCATATGAGTTTGCTTGCAGCTTATAGCAATCCTTATGTACGCAGTGCTGTGTTTCAGCTTGTTAATTTAATGTTTTTCGTACTGCTTCTATTTGTAATCAGCTAAATTTCATACGAAACCCAAGCCCACTGTATGCCCAACTGCCATCCCACTTACGGTTGAGACCTGCTTAAAAGATGCGTTCGCTAATGTGCTGTCTTTGGTCCTGGATTTTGATGCGCCTGACCAAAGCTTAAATAATGAATTTTCATACAAACCTGAATAGACTAAAAATGACTAATGACAATTCGCTTAATAAAGGCAATGAAAGTTAAAGTAATTCTGGGTATAAATATAAATTCGTATGTGTTATGTGTATGTGTATGCTTTTATTGTTGTAAATGGCTTTCTTCATGTAGCTTACTTTCACCTGAGTTGCTTAAAAGCATAATCCGATCTGCTTATAGCTGTACATCTTATCATTGTCCGAGTTCTGGACAAGCTTTATATAGCTACAAAGAATGCTACTGGCATACACAATAAATCACTTGCTTTTGTGTCATTTTTTGTGTAAAAAAACAGTCAGCCGAGCTCTCGCAAAGTGCTACCCCGACCGTTGAACCTGGAAACGTACAAGGGAACGATGAGCGTGCGGGGCAATCTAGCGAAACCAAGTGCCAAGAGGACAAGGAGTCCATGAGTGAGCTTCTAGATCGTTTGCTGAAGGAGAAACAGGATATGGAGGAGCATTATAAAAGGGAACTTGAAGATAAAAATATTGAACTGAAAATGCAAAAGGTGACTATACAGCATTTACAAAGATGCATACGTGGCTCTGAAACGAGGTCAGCCTATTCCAGTGCCTCAAGGCATAACTGGAAATAAAGTCATGACAAACGGAAGTTCTAACGGACATCACAAAGCAAACAATAATAATAACAATAACAATCACAGTCAGGTTCTGGACGTATGAGAGAAAGTGGACACAGGAAGAATAAGTGAAAGTGCACGCCTTACTGTGGACACACTTTTTAATTAAATTTAGTCACTTTAAAAATGCTCGTAAATGATGCAGTGATTATGTCAGCCAACGACAAGATATTTTATATTTTTGTGATGTGATATCAGTATGCACTTGATATAACTTTATGTGGAGGAGGAGTTCGAAGCACGCTAACTTACGAGACAAGCGATTGAATACGATAAAACAGAATTTTAAAGTTGACAGACCGGAACAATGCAATAAAGGCAGCGGATTACTTTTGTATTATGATTCTGTTGTGACTGGATCACAAATGTAGCAGCTATTTTGACACAATTAGTTTAACAATTTTAATTTGCAACAGTTACCAACTTAGTTTTAATTATATTTTATATTTCGTAATGAATGCTCCAAAGCTCATCAATAGTAGTATTATTGAGTTTACGAAACTTTCGATTTAGTGCTGCTCAGGTACTTTACATAAAGCAGCAAAACGAATACGTCAGTATTTTCTCCGGCAAGCATAGCCGAGACTAAAAAGTGAACGAACCGGCAAAAGTTGTGTACCCATACCCATACCGAGTGGAGAAAGTCTTGTATCCTCTGTGTTCTAGTCATGAAATCCGATTTTATTTTGAACATTTTTGTGTAATTTTAGCATAATATTTTATGAACCATTTTATTCACCTTTTGCAACTATTCATTTAAATGATGTGAAAATGCAATGTCGAGGTGTTGCAGCCACTTAAGCGAAAGAAATTTCAGTATGTATATCCAAACACCATGTTTAATTGCAGCTAAATTTACTATTCTGCGCATAGGTCGATAAGAACGAACTACTTGTAAGTCTTGTATTGTTAACGTAAGTTTATACTTTTAACTGTTGTATACTTAAATTAAAAATTAAATTCGACATGTAAGGCGTTCTTTTACATAAATTTTCATGTTGTTATTTACCAATTTGGAAATGCGGTTTTTGAACTTTTCACCTAAACTGAGAGAAAGGAGGTGCGATTGGTATTTCGTTAATTCCTATACATATTGACATTTGATATTCTGACCATGTCCTGCCAACAATGACGAACGTTAACTACATTATTTGATTGCGGTTATTTGATTGTAGGTTTGTTATTGGTAAACTGTAATATCCTTGAAATAATCTAACATCAGTAATAAAACGGACTGATGATGTCAAGACGAACTGTTTCACAGTGAATTTGCTGCCATCATTGGAACACTATAAAACTATATTTATTTTGTTCATTATTAGGGAAGTGCATGACATACGTGCAGCTGAACTAATGAAAAGCCATGAGTGTACTTGTAGCATGTTGCATCATTCATTCGTAGTCTGTTTATTGTTAGTTTACGTTTAGGTTCCTTTTGCAGAATTTTTTTCCTTATCCACACATGTTATCTGGTGAAAGGAGTGTTTGGGATTCATATCACAGTATGTAGTGGATATTTTCCGCTTCCGTTTCCCAAGCTGTGTAGGCAGTCATATTGTCTGTTCACATTAGTTCTCACAGTGAAAGTTGAACAGAGATAACTTTTAGATATCGGACAAAAACTAAATAATATGCTCTTATACCGGCCCTATTTTCCTTCGATTTTCGATTTTCTAGCAAATTCTTTTGGATTCTTCTCACATCAACACTTTGCATTATTTTTTTCGTGTTCATTCACACGTACAAGCAATTACCACATAGACTCGTGTCTACTACTGCATGCTGTAAGTAATATGCAAACAGAAAGTAATCCTAAAAGCACATCATTATTAAATTTCCCCTGCTTATTCGCATGTATTATACTATACTAGATGTCATTAAGAAGTCTTTAAGACTGTAACATCTTCATCCAAAAGTCTCTGTGAGAATCCCTACAAAGGATTTTTTGTTGTTCTTCTTCCCTTTCAACTTTCCCCTGCTACTCTAGGAGTAGCTCCAAAAGGCAAGGCTTTTCCCTTCCTTTCCTTATAAATAGAACTACAGAAGCTATGGCGTAGCCATATTACAACTAGCTCGTCTGTAAGCAAATCTTAAGGAACTGCAATTACACAGCGCCACCTAAAGAGCTTCGAGTCATCACCACCGAAGTGATGACGAGAACTGTCAGCTCTTTAGGTGTCTTCTATAATTAAAGTCGGTCTTCGCGCTTTGCGCTCGACCGACTTCCAATTATGCGCTTTAGTATAGTTATTACCTATGCAAGTTTCGTTTTTATCCGTAACTAATTCTGAGCTGTGTCTCCCTTAACGGTTGAGTATCTTTGTTCTCTGATGCATCTTTGAAGTAATAGTTACAGGATAGAAAAGTTCTGAATGGAGCATGGACATGTAAATCCCTATTACAAAGGTAATAAAGATTGAGGTGAGATTGCACTGCTGGACTGCTGGACTGCTGGACTGCTGGAGTGTGAAATTCACAGTGTGAAAATTTCTGAATGAATCAACTGCAAAAACTGACTATGACTTGGGCTTGAGATACCAAGCTACCTGTTTTCTACCAGCTTACTAGTCGTCCTCCTCCTCCTCACCTTTGTTTGTGTACATGATCATTCATGATGTATGGCTCAAAAGCTGGTTTGAATGAAGAAAAGCGAGAGCGAGAATTGCTGGTGGTGCGGTACTGTAGTGATCGCAATCAGCTGCGATGTTGTTGGGTGGCTCGCTCAGATTGTCATTACACCTGTCAGATGTCATTTGTCATGTAAGATTGTGTAAAATCTTTAAGTTCGTTTAGTAGTTATTTAAGGGACTCGTAAAAATAAATTAAACACGTGGTGGTCATATTGAAATTGAACGTAAATGCGGAGAAGTGAAAAAAGTGAGTTTGCTAGAGCATTTAGCTAGGGGGAGGGAGGGGAGTGTTCTTGTAAAAAAGCACAATTTAAAGAGTGCTTTTAATTTGTAGCTTCAGCTGCAATTTTGACACTTTTTGGTATGACTGGTAAGTTAGGCTGATTTGATTAACAAGGTTTTTACAATGGATTCGACGTCTGTGAAATTGTACGACATTCAACTTGTCGTGGATTCCGTGGATATAGGAGGGGCAACCGGAAAGGTAAGACGCTTGGTTAAAGTAAAGCTTTTAAAGCAATTTCAAGCACATACCGAGTATTAAGTCAATACTTAAGGTACATTTAAATGAGGATAATGTAAGTGCGAAGTGGTTAATTAAAGGTCTTTGTGTAAAATTGTCAGGTTTTGAGCATAGAATGCTGCGAAAGTCGAATGTTCCTTGGAACTGCGGAAGGGTAAAGCAGATTTTCACTTTATATTTATAAACTTTTTATGGTGTAAATGTTTCAATACTACGGTCAAGTACTTGTTTTCATCGGGATACATTTTTTGCAAATTATATTTTAGGTTTTTGTTAGAATATTTTATGACTGACGAAAGAACAAAAACTTTTTTCAGTCGAGTTCGTCAAGCGAATCTGAACAAGGTAAATCTTTAAGTTAAAAAGCGGAAGAAAATTACGAGTAATTTGCAATGTAATATTGTTTTGAGTTAAAACTTTGAATAGGGACAGCCAGTAATTCAAATCAGAAGTGCATCAGCATTGGATAGCCTTATTATACTAACGGGAGGAACGCTTGCCATGTACGACATCCAGAGTTTAGAAGTTAAAGGTTCAAATACACTTACTGGTGTCAGTTGTATTGCAATCGATGAAAATCCACTGGATTGTGACCCGTTTACAGTAACTGTAAGTATACTAAAATCAACAATACAAGTCTAGTCTGACAATTGATAATAGTGGCAGTATGAATATCTACTCTTTTTTCAGTCGCTTAAAAGTTTTATTCTTTATTATTTGCAGCTCTGCTTTGTAAAACGAAAATCACTGATAATGGCTCTTGCAACAGAAAAGGGATTTAGCGTTGTTAAAGAAATCAGTTTGGATTCTACGGCACTCAACTTGGCGGTAGAATCAGGATTAGTCTGTGCAGCTTTGAGTTCAGGTCGCTATGTTTTTGTTGATATGAATGCCCAGAAAAAGAATGTTGCAGAGCTGTGTCAATTTGATCCAAAGGATGTTGTTCCGAAAATAGTAAATTCTGGAAAGGTAAAGTTCTAAAAATTCGTGCATGCATTTATATTGAAAAAACAACGTCAAGTGCGTGTTTGGTAGTATGAACGCATGTCATTTGATGTTTTAGTTAAACTGTTCTATAATACATTTTAGGAAGAGTTTCTGTTAATCGGACCAGGAGGACTTGGAGTGTTCACTAGTTCAAGTGGAGTTAGTGAACGCCCTCCCATAATCTGGCACGAAAAAGTCAACGAAATTGTCGTTGACGGACTTAATGTTTGTGCAGCTGGTAATGATGTAATCTACGTGAATAGGTGAAAATAAATGACAACATTCCTCTGTGAAGTATCTTTTCTTTGTGTAGGCATTTGCTAAACTGTTTCTTTATCTTATTTAATTCGTGTACAGCTTGCATGATCCAACTACGAGCAATGTAATCCCATTCCCCGGCGTAAAATGCCTTGCTTTAACGGAAGGAAAATTATATGTTGGAACTGCTCGGAGCCTATACCGGTTTGCTCCCATCTCGGTTGAAGAGCAAGTAGATGTAAGAAATCCATAACATTTTCATTAGTTTGATTGTGACTTTTTTAGTCTCTGATAGGCACGGAGAAAATTGATCAAGCTCTAAACTTGCTGGAGCTGGCGCATGTTAAGGATGAAAGAAGAGAATTTTTAAGACGGAAAATACTTAGAAAAGCGGTTTTTCTACGAATGACTGCATTGGATCTGACATCCTGCATGGAAGCAATTAGGGAGTCTCATATTGATTTGAGAGAGGTCAGGACACAGAGTTTCCAATTTGTAGTATTATTGTATTCTGAATATAACGAACGACTGTGCTTTAATTATTATTTTTTATCTTACTTAACAGTTTGTACAATAATCTTTCATATTTCAGATTATTAGTCTTTTCCCTACAATTCTACCATCAAACACCGTATTTACAAGAAGTTTACCATCACTCCATGAGTTTATTGATGTTAATCAGGTACATAAGAAAGAAACAAATTCTAAGCTTACAAACTAGAATGTAAAAAATCGAATAGGTATATGGCATTAAATAGTTATTTATTATTATGCAATTTTTAAGATGGTTCAAGGTGATCTACATAAAGCCCGAACACTAGCTTCATTTTTACTTGATGTACTGACATCACATGAGACAATGCCTGACTCCAAGGTACTGGTTATATACTGTCGTAGTCGTACATACTTTTGTATTGTATAATTAAGGCTTATCATCGCCGTTTGTTTCAGGATTTATCAACTTCGGCAATCAAACTGGCAGCAAAATACGACAAATCTCAATATATAATCATTTTGGACCACGTTAGTTGCATGAACATAGACTATGACGATTGCTTTGAGTGGATGGAAGAGAGTAGCTATTTTGATTGTTCAGCTTTGTTATATAAAGCAAAAGGTGATGTCAGGAAAGCTCTGGATGTTTGGATTGATCTCCTTAGCGGAATAAAAAGCTGTGGCGACCCTGATGAGTTTGAAGGAGTTGATGTTGTGATCGAAACCTTGTTAAATTCTTCAAATGTAAATTTGATTTGGGAGTATTATGAGAAGATCCTAAAACTAGATCCTCCCAAAGCAGTGGATGTGTTTACTAAAAGAGAACCTTCTCCGTTATTTCAACCTTTGGAAGTTGCAGAAAGGCTTTCGTCCAATCGATCAATTTGTATGACATATCTTCGGCACTGCGTTTTTGAGAAAAGGTTGGAAGACGAAGATCTCCACACCTATCTAGCAACACTTTACATAGACGCTATCGGAGAGAGTGAAAAATCATCGACCACAGAGGAGATGCGGGGTGAATTTAGACAGCTTCTGATTTCTTCAAGTAACCTTAGAGTTCAATTTCTTATTGGGAGACTCCAGAAAACGCAGCTACGTTTGGAGTTGGCCATTCTACATGGAAAGGTATGAACTAGAATAGCACCAGAGTAATAATTTTATAAACATAATTCCCGATATTCCGACAAACCAAGTAAACGTTAACAACTTTACTGTTAATTTATTATCTACTTTCGCAGGCTGGAGATCACGATCCAGCTCTAAAAGTTATTGTTGAAGAACTACAGGATTTTAAATTTGCTAGTGAATACTGCAGTAAAATTACAGATCATCAGCAAAAGGAAAAGGCATTTATGACGTTACTAAAAATATATTTAAATTCGAGGTATAATTCTATAATAATTTTAAGGCTTGAATTAATAATGCATACTTATCGATTGAGATTACTTTGGTGCCATCAGTGCGTTTATTACAAGTTTATTACTTATTTACACAAGTTTTATTTTAAATTACAAATAGAGACAAAGTCGAAATGATGGACGCTTGCAGAGATCTTTTAACTAGTCATGCAGAAGAATTTGATTTCTCTGTAGTTTTACCTCTTCTGCCAGATGAATGGTCGGTTACTTCGCTTTCAGATTTGCTCCACAGAGTTCTTCGAACGCATCTACATCGGGTAAGTCATTTAGTTGCTGTACGTGCTACATGTTTAGGATGGAACTGGAAAGGGATTAATTATTAATAACATTTGTGAAAATCTCTTTTATAACTAAACCAACTAGAAACGGCGAATGGACCTTCTGAGAGGCTTGAGTCAGCGCATCAACAAGGATTACAAGATGGAAGTTGATTCCAGTAATCAGGGTTACATTTTTGATGATGACAGTGTATGCGGCGTTTGCTACAGAAAATTAGACAGTCTGGACCCTATATATTATAATAAAGGATTCATATGCCACTCAAAATGTATCTAAAAAGGTGCAAATAGTAACAATGTGTACATGTTCAGCTTTATATAAAGGTTTAATGTTTAATTCAAATTTTCAGTCTATTCCAATGATGTATTTATTTCGAATGATAATAATACACGTACAAAAGTTAAAATTACTATTATTGCATGCATAAATTATGTAATGTTAATGAAACTGGTGAATCTTACTGTAAATATACATTTATATTCACTTCTACACTTTACTTTCTTCTTCTGATGTCAGTTTGTGGCCACGAAGTTTTTTCCGCCTATTGTTGTGAAATCTCTTCTGTGAATGGTGGTGATGATGCCGCTTGAATTGCCGGTGACCATGACCCTTTGAGGCGGTCTTACGACTTGGTGTTGAAAGAGTGGAATTTGAGACATCTAATAATTTTGCTGATTTAGCAAATTTGAAGAGTAATTGCTCTGCATTGCTCGCCTCAGAGTTCAGTTGACTTTCTTCGTGGGATCGGCGATTATTTTGTTTACGTTTCCGATTATGCTTGTGCTTATTTCGATGCTTTTTTAGTTTCCTTTTCGGAAGCACTTCAGAAATTGAGGACGTAGCTGCATCTTCGTGTCCTAACCCTAAAGGAACATCTGCAATACGAAATAATAATTAAAGCTGTAAATCTATATCTTAGTAAAACGATGTTTTACGTGGTGTACACACTGAAAATGGTATGAATTTTAAAAATTTACTAACCTGTAGCTCTTGATCTGTCGTATGTTTTGGTGTCATTTGCAAATGTCAATGATACTGACTGGGGCAACTCATCGGATTCCCTTGTCTTAGAGCGACGTGAAGCGGATTTAGCCCACACAGTATCGACGCACAGAAAAAATGCAGTAGCAAATAGTAGAGCAATAAGCCTATACTCCATTTTCTGTTTCTAATATTTCCCCCTAATACCACGGGCTAAATCCTAATTATACTTTAATTAAACGTAAACCTAACTTTTATTGAAAGCGATGATACTGATTTTACTTGTGAAGACAGAAAAGTTTTACACTAGACTGAAATGAGTGTGTCTGCTACAGTAAAAACACGTCCTCCAGCTTGAACTGTTGTGGAGAAATAAAAAAGCACTCAGCTAAAAAGGAGAAACATGTACAGAATTTTTGAGGGTTTAGAAAATTCCAGCCTTAAAATTGGTAGGTGGTACGAAGAAGGAAAGCAAGGTATGAGCAATTTATGCATTCAAGTAAAGGGATTAAAATCTAGTTTTAGGTACACTCGCGAACAAAAAACCTGACTGACAAGCCCATAAAATGTGCATGCATGTATCTGGACTCAACTAACTCAAGCACATCCCAACCCAACGGAAAGAAAATGCGTTGCAAATGCATCCTTTCGTTACATTGAGACAATCCAATCTGTCAGTCTAGCGTTTCCTAAAGCTTTTATGTTCGTGTTTCAAGGTATTCACCAGTGCAGTATTAGCATACGAAAACAGATTTAAAGGTAGTTTGGTATTGTATTTTGATGTTGTTGGGAAAGGAAAGAGTTCTATATTTTCAGTTACAAGACTTACAGGATAAAAAAGGAACAACAATGAAAAAATCTTGTCTACCCTCTTCCCTTACTTTAAGAAACTTACTATAACTGAAGTTCGTTTTGTTTGTCATCGGTCTGCGAAATACTTACTGATTCGTATCAACCTACACCTTGTGACTTGAATGAAAATTAGCTGTTTCCCTACTCATGTAAAAGTTTTTCGTGAATGAATGCACAAGTTTTTCTTGCTGCACGTCCAATAAGCGATGATGCCTTGCCTCATGCCGTCATCTCTACACTAATGAACTGGCTCGTAAATTGTATAGAAAAATTGGACAATTCTAATTCTAAGGTAGGTCATCAGAAACACGAAAGGGAAATTTTATAACGCTTATTCAGCTCATAAGTAAATCAAAATCATTCTCACGATTGCAAATCAGTCGATTTTCAAATTCAAGCACTAAATTTTGATTTTCCTCAATTTATAAGGTGTATTTTATCTAATCATGAAGAATTGGAAAATGATTTTGAAAAACATAAATCTAAATATTGGAATAACCCAAAGCATTCACCAATTTTCTACAAATTCCCACACTTTTGGCGTGTAGGTTAGAGGCTAGAAGAAGAAGAGTCTAAAGTTACCACCAAGGAAACGTATTATCATAATTATGGCTGTGGTGGTATCAATGGTTGGCCATTCTTTTGGTTTGGGGAAGGGTGAAGAAAGATATACCCTTTGAGCATATATGAACAAAGTAATAGTCATTTTATCTAGATGGATTTTTTAAATCGAGGTCCTTTCTCTCTTCTTTTCTTACAAATATGTGGTAAAATACAGATTATTCGTTTAAAAATATATCATTTCTGAGTAACAAGAACTATTGTAAAGCACACATACAAAAAAGGGTCCAGATAATAAAATGCTTATCGTTTTTTGCCAACAGGAGTAAAAAGCTTTGGTTCATTTACATTGCTGTAAGCTTCCTAGCTGGGGTAGTTTTATCAGCACGTAAGTTCAGGATTGCAAGATGTTCTTTTTAAAAATTGGAGAATTTAGTTTTGGGAAACTGAATAGAAACAATACTCTGCACGCACGATTGATTCTTAAATTTTAGCTTCTGAGAAACGAACTGGGGAGAATGAAAACCTCCCTTCAGTGCCCAGTCAAGCAGAACAGGAGCATAAAAGTGGTAGTCGTGATCATGCTATGACGGGGGATAATGATGATGAATTTTATCCTGTAGTAGTGCATAAAGGCAAGAAAAGCTCATTCAAGGGTGAAACGTTTACATATTTGTGTTAATACCGATGTCGATGGATACAATATGAATGGAAATGTTCGTTGATTTCAACTAATGTAGGCGGAGCCAAAAATGAAAATGATACGAAGGGTAACTTTAAAACAATTTGCGAAGAGAAGACTGTCGGGAGTGGATGTTCCCAAACTAAAGAAGAGACTATTGAGGAAATTATTAGAAAAGTTAAAGTAATTTCTGAGAAGAACAATGAAGTAAAAGAGCAAGACACAAAGGAACTCCGGGAACTTGTGGCGAGGCTTGAGAAGAAGGTGCAAGAGCTTCTGGAGAAGTGTAAAGATAAGTTGCTGGCGAAAGTTGAGATTAGACATACAGTGGAACGAACTACACTCAATGATGAAAAGCAATTATTGCCTGATGGTTAGCGGCTATATTTTGCCATTAGCTTCTCATAAATCTATAATTGTACATATTAATGAATGTCTCAATAATTAATTTCGGTTACATCATCCTCTACATTAGTCGAACATTCCACTGTAAATTACTTAGCGGGTCAACCCGCAGATGTCAACTATAACGGAGGCATGAACCAACCTATGGATAAGCTTAAGCAATTATATCCACATGGACATTGGCCAGATGAAGATTATTCAAATTCTGGATCCGATGATACCGGAACCGCGCACTTGCACATTTCTTCCGGAGATGGTCCTAGTGCGGTACAACAGGATACTTTATATTACGCTGATGACTACAATCATCACGGGTCTGACGATCATGATAATCAGGAGTTCCGCGATGAAGTAATTAATATGCATGATAATGCTGGAAATCAGACGAATGAAATCCATCAAAAGTGAAAAAGTAGAAGAAATTCAATATGAAACTCATATGCTACAGAATTTGGGGTATGATGACACGCTTTCACCGGAGTATTTGGAATCAGTTATTAAACAAGAGAGAGCACATCCCTTAAATGACTACGATCAACAAAACCGTCATCATCATGTTCAAGAACATTATTTACCATCCGAAAACTAGCAAAAGTAGTTTTCTCCAGGCATATTATTGTATGACTTATTGTACGCTAACTTTAATGATATATATTCATTTTGGATTTGATCGTCATTGATGATAATAAAAAAGTAAAAGAAACTAGTTCACGTAAAATTTTAAAGTAGTCTGTACTTTATTTGTGGAATCATTGCGTTGGCTTCGTTTATCACAGTAGTACTTTTACTTCTTTAACATGAGACTTTCATTATTGTTATATTATGAAAAGAAAGTGAGTTAAATATTAATAATAATTGATCCTTTCCAGATTATAATGTTTGGCTCTTTTTGTCACATTAAAATAGATTTGCGCACTATATAAATACATACACCTCACCTCCTGCTCAGAATGCAGTCTGCATCAGTATCAGTGTTCAAGTTCAAATCAAACATGTAGCAGTTACAGAAAATCTTTTAATTCGCATTTAATCTGCAAAAGACTTTAAGCTCAATCTTAGTTGAGTATTATCCTATCATCATAAGTATAAAATTCTCATTGGCGAGGGCGAGACTCCATCGTATAGGTAGGAGCATACTTACTTGCCTAATCACAGAAATCTACCTGTCAATTGATCAGTCTTAATTTTTCTAAAGACAGGACAGTTTTCAACTTTGTTGTCAAACCGTTAAAACAGGATCAACTTTTATTGTTCTACTATCATCTTCTTCGGAGTCGTCTAAATCTTCACTGTTGGCCAACCTAGCATACCTGCCTCTCTCGTTTCTCAAGTTTCCATTTCCAGCGTTCTTCAAATCATCTAATGTCTCAGGCAGCGTTCTATTCAATGTTTCCTCCAATAAAAGGTTTAGTATTCCCGATGAGAAGCTCAGCAGTCCAAATACCGTAAATTGTACCAGTGGTTGAACAAAGTCCTAAAAAGAAAATCAAATGGACTAATTAGGTAAGCAACTAAGTTTTTTTTAAATCTATCGCTTATTCGCTTTCGAAAAGCACTTACGAGCAAGCTGACGAAAGGAGCTATAATTCCACCAACCCTGGCAAAGAACGAACAAAGACCTAGCCCTGAACTTCTGTGCGTGGTTGGAAATAGTTCCGTGCTGTGAATGTAAATTATTGCGAAACTTGCTGCTATACACAGTTTCCCAAATAGGGCTAAGGGAACTGTAATTGCCGGATTGCCCACAAATTGTATACATATGCATGAAACACCTCCCAGGACCATAAACATACTTAAGGGAAGCCGTCGACCAATACTATAAAAAAGAATTATTAGTTCGTAACTTAAACCATGAATACTGTATGATTTGCACAATTTTTGTTTGCATTTACCAATCAATAAGCACAGCAGTAACAATGTAAGCTGGAATCTCAACGACGCCTAAATAAAAGGTTGAAGAAATATTTTAAAATAAAGCATTTCAAAACTGAATTTTTAACTTTCACCACCAGTTCAATGTCATGTAATTTTATAAGATTACCAGAAAGCATTGTTGAAACATATATATTGCTTCCAAGGCTGTCACTAGCAAGTGTAAGACCATAATATACTGCAGAATTGCAAAACCTGTAAGTTCACATGATTGGGTTTTCATTAATATTAACGCAAATAGGTACACTACCATTGCATTGCAATAGTTTAGTAGATCCCTAAAATGTAGATACATAGAACATAACAGCATAAATTACGATTAATTAATTTACCAAGAAAACATTTGAATCGAAGTGGTGGCGGCAGTTTTCCTACTTTTGAACAGATCTATCAAGGTTCCACGATTAGCGTTTGGAACAGGTACAAGAATCTCAAGGTCTGAAGGAAATATCATTCCATTGCGGTCAGCAATCATTCGCAAAACTTTTCGCGCTTCACGTGGTCTGTCATGAGTAATCAGCCACCGGGGACTTTCTGGTAACATTCTACGGGACATCACAGAAAGTATATCTATTAGATCCATTATCCATTAATTTCCAATTTGCATATGCCTAGGTCGCATTTCCCTGAAGCCATGAAATCCCTATTTGACCAACTTACATGAATAAAAATACGTACGGAATCCCAACACACGTTGCCAATGTTGAAAGAGCTCTCCAGTCTTTCACATAATATGCTAATAATGAGTATAAGACAATGCCTAAGGCAAAGAATATCTGAAATATTAAGTTTTAATCCTTATTATCATTCTTTAAGCTTCAAAATCTGCTCTTCTAATTTTTGAAATTAGCTTACTTGAAATATGTTTCCGCATAATCCACGTTTACTTGGACCAACCAGTTCACTGGAAAGTACAAAACTAGCTAGGATATTTCCTGCCGCACAAACACCAGTACAAAACCTGTGAATTTTAAGTAAATTTCATTTGAACTGAGTTTATAAACGTCTAATAAATCAATTACTAATAGCACTATTTGCTGTCACTCGCAAACTTACCTCACTAGCAAATATATGTTAAACGCTTGCATAAAGCTGGACATAATTCCAAAGACAATCATTCCAAGTAATGTGGCAGCAAGTGTCCTGAGCCTTCCAAATGTATCGGCACATGCTCCAAGAGTTATTGCTCCAATGCCAACTCCGGCCATGAAGATGCTCTGAACAAATTTCGCTTTGTATGCTTCATCGCACACTAACCCCCACTAAAAGTATTACGTATATGTTATATCAGACTATTAAATGCGAATTCCACAATTTAGCCATAGCTTTTCGAAAAGTAGCTAAAATTGATAACTACCTGTTTCGCAACAGTGTCTGGATATTCATGAAAGACGAGGCTGTCACAACTACTTATTCGGTCATCCTTGCACGTGTCATTAAACAACTTCGCCATTTGAAATGCAGGTAAATCTAGGGCTTTGACCTACAGTAATGTGTAGTTTACATGATTAGTAATAAGGCTTATGAGATTTACTAAGCAAAGAGTATGTATTTACGACAAATAATACAATGGACAAATCAAACTTTTCTGAGGCAAACAATCATTTTTGAAGGCAAGTTAGTTTATCTGTTCGAGGTAGATAGTAGATTGCAAGAAAAGGTTCGCTGAGTGTTTAAGACAAAATAACATAACGAATTAGAGCATACCTGTGAAAACAGCTTGAACCAAATGAAAAGGAGCGTAGAGGTTAAATAAGCTTAAAGATAAAAAATATATCTTCTGCTGCAAACCGAATTCTCCAATTTGTACGTAAACGTCATCTAAATCCATTTTGTCCAGAGGTTGCTCTTAATGCATTGATTTATTATATGTAGCACATGCATTTAGGTACTTATATTGTTGTACAAAAAAGTTTTTAATCTCAACTGAATGGATCGTGTACAAGAACTAAAATGCAGCAAGATGATTCCTAATAAAATTATTATATCTATTACTTTGAAATTATTAGTTTGGCAAGTCTCAAAATCACCTTGCGTTATTAAAAAATCTCAGTCAGATATTGTACATGAAGTTAAAAAGCATTCGTCTCACGTGTATAAAATATATGTACTTGCACCTACATTAATTGCCAAATCTCCATTTTGCACTTGTTAAATGTGAGCGTTTAATACTGGTACACGCAGATTTTACACAACCATACTAAATACATCTACTATAGATACGTACGCTGGACTGGGGTAGATCTTTTATAGATATCTATCTGTATGATCAATGATCGTCTCCAGTTTCCTAAAAAATAATGTCTGTGTATTAATTTCAAAGATTAACTCTTAATTATGTCTGTTTGGCAATCTTACAGAATTATCACTAGCAATGCACCAAGCAATATTAAAAAAAAATGTCTGTGTATTAATTTCAAAGATTAACTCTTAATTATGTCTGTTTGGCAATCTTACAGAATTATCACTAGCAATGCACCAAGCAATATTAAAATTACTTCTGCCAGGATTACCTACATGATTTTCACTTGGAAAATTTTCTGACAAAAGTGTTACAAAAGACACCATGATTTAGTTGGGCAGCTGTTGCTTCATGTGACGTCAACAATTCTGTGGTAATGCTTTACTTTTTAAGGAGATTGCAATATATGTTCATGTTACAGGTTCAATCTATACGAAAGCATTCCGTCGCATCACTATTTTTATCATGCATCATAGCCCATAGTCATTCCATCATTGCAAGAACGAGCTAAAGCGAAATGTTTTTCATATGTATTGCATGCAGCGGTATGAAAATGTGTACTGGATATAGGAAAAACTATTACTGTTAATTGTGATAAGTTTTAGGCCCAAATTATGATCTGAAGTGTTCCGCTTTATCGAAAACTAAAAGGGTTAAATTATTAAATTATAGCGTATATCCGCACATGCATTAATTTAATATTCACACGACACATGGCATATCTATTATCTATGTACTTTAATGCGTTTGTAACCAATCAGGACAATCTGTTATAATAACTGTTAATTTAAAATGCTACATGCAATGGATTATGAAATGACTATAATTCGACAATCATGCCTTTTACTATTCAATATATTCATTTTTGTATGAACTGACGCGCTTCCTTAAAAACGGTAATATCGAAGTTTAGTAAGTCAGTTCATATTACAACGTCAACATGAATATGAAACTGAAAAAAGTAGCGTAGCATATGCATGTATGAAATAGAATCATATTTTCGGAAATAGTACCAAGGTTAAAACCATTTTAATTTGGCAATTTTAGAAATAACTTCCTTTCAGTTTTTTATTGCTCTGCAAAAATTTCTGCATACCATTTCCTTAATGGTATGCAGTTTTATTCATCGTATTAATTTTTCATTCGAACTAGTAAAAGACTATGTATATTGTACTTATAGTAGATACATATTTGTAGAGATATTTCAATAGTATGGTATCAATCTTTTTTCGCCACTGCTGTGTGAATTCTTATTCCATGCATCGTCTTTATCTCTTCTTTGAGTACCTATACAAACAAATATAATATCAATTTGGTATTACCCAGTCAAATTCATAGACAGAGATTGGAATATTTTATGGGGCAACCTGATAAACTATTGTTAAAACTGGGAGAAAATTCATTATAAGTAATAAAATGTACGTACCTCATTAACTAATCGGTGCTGCTTAACAGTAGTAAGTCCTTGGAACTCAGGAGCCTCTACATAAATTTGATACATTGAGCCACATCCTCCTATAAACAAAAGAGATCAATACAATATTATCATCAAATGCTTTTGAGTTGTTTTGATTGTTGTTAAACATGATACTGATGTTTGTATTTACACTAGTTATAAAAAAGTTTACTAATGAAGGAACGTCTTCTTTGATTGAGGAGTGATAACGGGTTATTTTTGGTGAAAGTTGGGGTTGCAAGAATATAAAAATACAAATCTGTTGCAATATGGCAATGTTCTTTTACCTGAAATGTCTTCAACAACAATCTTTGTTGCTTGTGGAAAGTTAGTCCTAATAACTTTCTTCAGTTTCCTTTCTCCTTCTGATTTATTACTGTACCCTGGTCCTTCACTGCTGGAATAATGACACAATGAAGGTCCGACTACTACTTCCCTGGAAATCTTTAAGCTGTTAAACTTTCTATTTGTACACTTGATACCACAATTAAATTGCAGTGGATTTCCTAACCACAGTCGTGAGTACGAAATAGTTCTAACTTTTGTGTGATTGCTGCATATGCGAATTTCTTTTAGCAATGCACCACTGAGGGGAAGGTAAAAGCTGAAGGCCCGTGAAAAACTCATTTTAAAGGTTGTTAATTCGTATAAAAGTAGGGGAAAGTTGACATATAATTAAAAGGATCCACTTTCACTTTTCTGTTTTCACCTGCACGTACTCACGTACACAACATTATCAGTAACGGAGCAGATGGAAAACAAAAGAATTTAGAAATTAATTCTTTTAAGGAGCGTAGAGCTTTTACATGCGGCTGTTATTGTACTAGCAGCAAATTAAAAATTGTTAGGGCAGAGAAAAGCACCTTGAATGAAAGTTGGATTGTGTGAAAGACTTTCACGTGCGGTATTTTCGCAGTGACTCCCCCGCCGGTTTAATCAGCTGTTCGTTTACCAGTCATCTGCAGCGGATGTTTTTTATGGCTTTTGGGAAGTTCGATGCTCTCTACTCTATATGAAGAAGTTACGTAAAAACACCCATCATGCAAAGATTGAAGAGATGTTGATGTGCGTACACGTACAAGTTTTTTGTATCTATCTAATCTAATACCGATACTGATTGTGAATTCACATTCATTCCATTCACTAGTAGAGACTACGAGCATTGAAAACAAACTTTCATACGAGTTGCATTTGTTTTAGTGTAAGGAGGAAGCAAATTACATTTCTGTAAAGCTAAAAACTTGACGTATTTTTCATTTTTGTTTACTTGTTAAAAACTTTACTGCGATGCGCGATGTCAGGCGTAACATAAAGCTTAAGCCTATCTGAATGAAACTTTTAAGTTAAATGTGAAGCGTTTACTGGAAAAAAATAAAAATCTATTGGTTTTGGTTAACGCTTGGACAAGACAATTACATGGACGGAACCTGTGGAACTTTTCGGTACGGTACAGCTAAAAAAATTACTGCAGAATAGTGGAATACACAGGCTTCGTTTTCGTATAAAACTCGGCAAATGAACTTTACTTTTAGATGATAATTTGATTTTAAAAAACGCATTCATTTTCATCAATCAACAACTTCGTTAGTTTAGTATTTAAAGTATATAAATAGATATGTACACTTGATTTGATCCCATGATCTCATTTTGAGTGTTTGCCATAGACGAAACCCATTNATATGTACACTTGATTTGATCCCATGATCTCATTTTGAGTGTTTGCCATAGACGAAACCCATTATTTAATTTACTCCGCCATCCATCAATAGCAATGGCTTCGTTAACTGCACTCAATTAATTTATTATTTCGACGCAAGTAATTATTTTCAAAGCTCTTTCCTTTTTGCAAATATCAAATGTAAACATTTTAGAGGTTTTCTGGAGTTTTGAAAAAAAATCGATTTAGCGTAATTAGATAATAGTATTGCGGTCCGCCATACCATATCAGGCATATTTTTAATGACGACGATTCTAATAATTCACGCTGACAATACGTTACATCTACAGTAGAAGAGGCTCTACTATAAAATTAATGATTAGTTATTAATGAACTTAATTGAAATGAAGTTCTTCTCAAACAAAGGATACAAGCTGAAATCACTTTATGTTTGGAGCTCTATGAAGTACAATTAAATATTAAATCGAAGGATTTGTTTGACAGTCAAGAAAGAGCTTTGACGTGAGCGTAAAAAGGAAAGGAAGCTTTTGCACTTTGCTTCCAGTTGTGCACGATAAAACAGTCTTGAAAACAAAGACAAAGAAGTCTCGCGTGTCATAGTCCTACTCCTATATACTTCATGGAAAAGTTTGTGGCTGGAGAGCGAAGATAAGAGACTGTTTGTATGTAATATTGTGATAATAATGATCCCACTCCAGTGCAAATCAATAAAAATATCAAAAGCATACAAGATCAAATTCTAGTTAAGTTTTACTGCAACTGTCCTTATGATATGAACATTCACTCGTGGTTAGTTTCTCGCTCATCATCAACTATCAAAAATGCATTACGTATCTCTTCACCAGACTATCAACTATAACTTTACCACACAAGTTAGCTGTTTACAAGACTGAGTACACGAATGTCTAAAAACTTTAATTTATTGCAATAGTGTGAAGTGTCTAAAGGTAAAGGTTAATGTGCTGTTCTTCGCTGGAAGTGAAATTAATTATGCCGATAAGTCCTTAGCTGTTTTCTAAGACTACAAGTACCTTGTAGCGCTTTTACGAGTATTTAATGTGTTCGTTCGCTCACGTCGGAGTTAACTGTTAAATAGCTGATACAAGTAAGAGTTTTACTACTTCTTATGGTTAGTTCTTCCCTTTTAGAAATCTTCCTGATTATCCTGGTTTTTGATTGTCATTTACCCTATTGCAAAAAATTGGGATTCTTACATAATTCGGTTAGCTGTTGGTGTTAGCTCTGTCAGAACACCATTTTCTCTTGTAAATGTATGAAAATCGGCATCATTGACCTACTCTGCTTTATTATTCATTTATTATTTGCGCAGTTGTATAAAATGGGCAAAGTTGAGAAGGCTTGAAGTTTATTGCCTATAGCCGTGTATGTGTAGACAAGTATATTAACCTGGAAAGTATTTTTGCGTATATTCTTAAAGTTATCGTAGACTGACTTATTTTACGTAAACAGCACAATCACGATGAATCGATTAATTAAAAAGTGTTAGTGTTGGTGCTCATATAATTATGTATTATTATTATCGTTGTATAAGCGCTTCTCTGTAAACATGCGTGCCTACATGCACAATCTTTATGAGTGGAAGAGTAAACGCCCTACGAATATGTGTTCAGTTCATTTATGGCAGCGTCTTGAATAGGTTGCCATTTCCCAGTTCTATTCTCAAAGTCCAATTAGAATCTTGTTGCCCATCCCTTACATCTAACAATTTAGCCATATTAAGTAGAAAGTGTAGTAACAGAAATAAAGTACATAGGTACCTTTGCAGCGTGCTAATACATTGGGTCATTTAAATTTTAGTTTCTAATAATAATGGGAGTCAATGGTGGTGAAACGAATAATTCACACATGGAGGAAGGACGGCAAGAAGAAATTAACGAAAGTCTGGGAGGCTTACCTGATCTGTCTACAATGAGCACTGGCTTTAGAACTGACGGAAATGTGCTTCAGCAGAGTCTCAGCTACCGTAGAAATGGGCCGCTTGTTCTCAACAACTGCGACCCTAATGCAGACGGCCTGTGTGATCCGGACACTTCCGCTTTGATAAGTGACGACTGCCCCGGAAATCCTTCAGCAAACGCTAATGGCGAAGGGGAAGAAGGAACTACTCACCCGATTGCCGGTGCAATGATGATCGTCAACGCGGCTCTTGGGGCAGGTCTTCTAAATTTTCCATCAGCATTTCATGAAGCTGGCGGGATCGTGGCTGGTAACTTTGTTCAAATTGTAAGTTATCGGATCGGATTATCTTTATCTTATAAGAATATTTACTTACCTAAAATCAATAAAATAGATAAAATTGTAAATGAATGACATGAAGTGTTTTAATGGGAAATTTTTATATTTTAGCTGATGCTCTTATTCATCTATCCAGCTTTGTTAACCTTGGCTTATTGCTCCGATTGGAATAAATCAAAAACACTTCAAGAAGTGTTATCCAATGTTTGGGGTAGGAAGGCTGAGAGAGCTTCTGCAGTTTGTGTACTTCTCTACTGTTTTGGAACATGTACGACCTTTCTTATCATAATGGGAGATCAATTCGACAGAATATTTGCGTCACTGTACGGTCCATACTTCTGCCACAGTTGGTTTCTAAACCGAAAATTTACAACAGTAGCCGCAGCTATTCTATTCGTTCTCCCATTTTGCTATCCCAAAAAGATCGACTTCTTGAAGCATATCAGGTACCTACCAAATATTTCCATTTAATCATATAAAATTGAATGAAATTTAAGCATTTACTGCATAATATTTTGAGCTTAGTCCCCAACAAATGTTTCATATCTGAATCTGAAGGACATTTATCATATATTTTGCAGTTCCGTTGGAGTTTTAGCAGTGCTATATGTTGCTGTTCTTATCATAGTTCAGTATTACAGAGGTATATACATTCCTGGAGAGGTCAGGACAGGACCGAATGACTGGACTGACTTGTTTCTTGTCGTTCCATCCCTGTGTTTCGCTTATCAGTGCCATGTTAGCACGATTCCTATTTATTCCTGCTATAAAACAAGAAATATAAAAACGTTTGCCGGGTCCTCCTTCCTCGCGTTAGTTATATGTGTATTTGTTTACACGGTTGCAGCGTCATTTGGGTAAGATAAATCTAATCGAAAACTGACCATGATCTTTAAAAACAAAATGGAGTGAACTAGCACGTGTTTTTGATGTTCTGTAAAGCTAATGAAAATGTCTCATTGTTCTTTCTGAATTCAGGTATCTGACATTCGGCTCAAAAATTGCTAGTGATATTCTCGAGTCATACGACGCAAATGATCCCCTTGTACTGATAGCTATAATTGCAATCTCAATCAAAACATACACCACATGTACGTATTAATTTAAACTTTGTAGGGTTGTATTATCATGTAGGCATATAATAAAAGCTAACGAGGCAAGAGCACTTCAATATTTATGTGTATAATTGTCAATTATAGATCCAATTTTATGCTTTTGTGGAAACGCTGCTGTTTGTGATATCTGGGTGGATTCCAGAGCAGCACAGGGAGTTCTTGAGATCGACCCAAGAATAAAAGACAGGTTTAGATTGATTAGTGTCACTATTTGGTTTACGCTGACTTTGTGTGTCGCCGTTTTTATGCCCAACATTGGCTCAGTTATCAAGTTATTGGGAAGCTTTGCTGCAATCTTTATCTTCATTTTTCCTGGTACATTACACAAATTTATGAAAGTATTTTCAATTACGAAATTTAGAAATTCAAGTATCAAAGAACTTTTTTCTACCTGCTAAATATCATTTTTGTACTTTTCAATCGTAGGAATGTGCCTTCTGCGGATTGCTGAGACGTCTAACGGAGTTTCAACATTTCCAAAACCTCGAACCTTCTTTCAAGTTGCAGCAGGAATCTTTTTAGCAGTTGGAGGATTTTTGTTTGGGGTTGTTACAACTAATGCCATAATTTTTGACTTCATTAAGGTTCAAGAAGATCCAGAACCATTGTGTTTACCACTTAGTTAATTTAATTGTTGGTTAGTTTTATTTTTGTTGACAAGTTTTGTATATTAGGACTGGAGGTCTTTTTATGATATTATTTTTGAGCTCAAACGCTAATAGCAATAAAAACGGAACAAATATGAACAAAGAAAACTTAAGAACTACTCAACAAAGAGTTTTATTCCATGGAATGTCAATCAGTATTGATGACAGCATTTTGTAAAATGTTGGTTATCTTAAGAATTCCTGAAGATAATAATTACCATAAATGCCACTATGTCACATACAATTTATGATTTCGAAAGTTTCTGTCACGCAAACCAGACTCATTGTGTACAAAGAGAAATGGAACAGACGCACACTGTCTGTGTTAATTAATTGCACCCTTGACCTTAGGTGTTCTTCAAACTTGGCTACATTCGCATGTCTACTGCCTACTGCATATGACTGGTTTTAACTCTTTGCTCTTCTATGGAAGAAATGTAGACAGATTTTATCATGCTGGTTCATAACTCAATCTTCAAAATAGTGTCAATGGCATTACTCATACAAACGATTTAATCCTCTCCTGCTCTTAATATTACAAAATTAATGCACCGTGTTTAATGACCATTAATTATTCAAAATAAAATTACCGTTTTCCGTACAAAGCGCATTACAGCTTATCTTCCTTTTATTTGTAATGCCGCATTAATAAATAATTCCACCTTTCTGATAAAAAATTAGTTTAATATACATATATTAAGCAAGCGGTGTGTGTAAAATGGCAGTTATTAAACATAGCATGGGCTCCTTCGCAAAGTCTCCATTTCGTCGAGAAGTTTTTTGTTGAAGAGATCAACCATGTAATCTGTTGGAAGAATATTATCAGCAAAGCTAGTGATTATCCGCATTCCTTCTGCGTAGCTCATCATACAGAAGCCAATACCTATTGCGTAAATTTAATAG
>JAHZND010002398.1:0-12935 GCA_027744115.1 Acrocyrtus sp. NNG-2020
AAAAAGCAAAAACCGACTATTTTAAAAAAAAATTCCTAATTTACGTAGTTGGGTCAAATCCAATGCAAATTACCGGAAAGATTTTTTTAGCACAAAATGCATTCAGCCACAACCGCCTTAAGACCAATAATAGGGGATGACATAAGCGTAGCAAGGAAAATAGTGATAAAAGTTCTCACGCTTGTGCATACCTGACAAGAAAAAGTACCCACACACTTTGTTACTCCGTTCTAGATAAAAAAATAACAACAATGACAACGCTGTAATTAGCGTTCCTCTTGAACGACTGAGCAAAGAGTGTACCACATGTAGCTAGAGCTAGGCTGAGGTGAACTGCAAAAATTATTAGATTACTTTTACAACTTTGCGGCTGTTTAATTACAAATCTTAACGATATGAATATTTAAGTAGATGGAGGGTGTGTGGAGGGAAATATCCTAAAAGTCATCGTTAGATAACACAGCAGGTGAGGTGGAGGTGATATGGTTTCAATTTCAGTACTGACATTTTAAGCCAACTGTACCTTTTCAATGTGGCTGATTTGTCATATTTACTGCACTTTTGCTGCTACGTTCATTTAATGATTATGGTGTGTTTATACGAGGGAGTGATGATAGCGATAATAATTGTGATTGCTGCATAAAGGTAACAGATGAAGGGAGGGTGACTGAAACTGAAAGACAAGACGCGTGAGCCATGCGTCGTTCGTCCGTACCGCAATCATATTATTAAAAATCAGGGATAAGAGAAAAAGGTACACAATAATAATTAAAAACTACATAACTTGTTATGTGCGCAGATAGCATTTTTTTCATTAGGCTTAGAGCCTCATATTTATGCATGTGGTATTATCATCGTAGGATAATCATAGGAAGGACTAATTTTACAATGAGAAGCGAGCAGGGAGTTCTGCATTTTTTCAAACGTGTCCATTCATTTTTTTTCTCTGTGCTTAATCTGAGTTTATCTCCTGCGCTGCAATTAGGCGGGGTACTATTACAGTTGTCATATAGTCAAAAGTAGCAACCGCGCCGCATTATTGTGCAGAACAATCTATGACATCCGTCCGTCATGACACCATTGCACCGTCTTTCCAATTTTAAACTTCTTCCTTCCGTAATTTTTTATAAGTGTGAAACTACAAAGAAAAGGCACTGGGGATTGTGGGCATACATACCTAAGCGGCTACATAAAAATGTACGCAATTAGCAGTACCTATAAGTCTATTGCTTTTAAAAGTTAATTTAAATCTGCTTTTGTTTTCATGCTAAATTAATAGCGCAATGCTTAGTATCTTATGCATCCACCTTTTGCGCACAAAGCGTAATTTTAGAGGAAGAAAAGGGATAAAAATTTTGGATGTGAATGTGAAGGAGAAGTCCTCGTGTTACGATGTGGCTTTGCTCTTCTGTGAAAATGCAGCGAAAATCTGATTACATATTCGTATTGAAAATTTTCTTTGTGATGCTTGCCAATTAAAAATAGTAATGGGTATTAAAAGTTGCTTTTGAATTAAAAATTTGACAAAAGTACTGGCTAGTCTGCCAGGAGTGCTTATTACATACACATTAAAACAAAGGAGTTTCAGTTTTCCCTAAAAAATAAATTTTAATGATTGGATTTTTTTCCAGACGGGGCTTGCGAAATAACAAAGAGCAACATTGTCAAAGCTCATTTGGTAAAAGTGCTTTTCTGAGGCAAGTGAAGTACGCTGATTTACTATCATTGCGATATATTTTATCAATTTAGCATATAGGGAAGCTGAAAGTCATGCATTATTCATGAAATCCTTTCAGTTGCATAATCCACTTCAGAAATAAACTTGCCAAAAGCATTACACGATCTATTCTTAACTTTTTTGCTTATTTGCAATTACAATATCCGCTGAAAAGGGTTAAATAGTGGTAGCAGCGTCGGTCACGCGCTGCGCTGACTTTTTACGACAGTTTCATCGGTAAAAAAGTGACCTGTCAACGCTACCTGAGGCACCTCATCATCGTCCGCATAAATATTTCTCAATATTAATAATGCGCGTTATGTTGAAACCAGAATACGATTGGCTGTGTTATAATTTTTCACCTAACAAATTCAATGTCATGATATGGCGTACACATGTTAGGGATATTTGATTTCTTGATTTTCGAAAACTGAGAGGCAATTATGTGCGCAAACAAAACCTTTGGACTTTCCTTCGAATCCTTCGAATTTTCAAAAGAGAAGCATATGCATATGCTTTCATGATAGTTTCTCGGTAAAGTCATTAAATAAACAGGTGCACAAAGTGGATGCTGGAATTTTTGCAAGAAATACGCTATGCTGAACCACTATGTGTGCTGACAACTTCCTCTCGCTTTGCCTTATGCGTACTGCTTCATACTAACTCCTGGAAACACTTATCATCAAAATTCAGCGAAGTCCTTGAACTTCAAATTTCTATTTGACTTTGTACATTGAGCAGTAGAGATAGCAAACTAATACTACAAAGAAGTGTAGGGTAAAACATGATGTTTGCGTGTTCTTATTGAAAATTAAACATTGGAAAGTTGCGGGTTGGAAAACGGGCGCAGAGGCCGGAGGACTTTTCAGCCAATTGCACGACTGTTCAATCAGCGCTTGCAACATAATCTCTAGAGAAATATCTTACATTAAAGAAATAATTACTGTGCTAACTGTAATTATTTGTGACTTTACTACTATTAAACTGTTTAAAGTTAATCGTGGTTGAAGTAACTGTGAAATATTTTTGTTGCAACAATGTTCCTCAAAATCTGCAAATTTATCGTAATAATATGGGCAATCAGTGGGATTGCAAGGCATCATGAAGCGACTTCTTCAAAGCCGGGTGAAACGTGCATTGACAAATACAGGGCTGGTACTTTACCAAAGAATGCAACGATTTACAAATATTTAAAAGAACTCGAAGATTGCTACCCAAGACTTAAAGCTGCATGGGTAGATAACTGGAATCTAACCATGATTCAAACAATGAAGGAAGTTCGCTATGATACCAATGTAGTCAACATAACGACGTTTGATAATTTTATTTACCAGATTAATAGTAAACCAAACGAAACTGAGTTTGCTTTGCGGTTAGAACTCGATAAAGGAAATGTAAGAGATTTATTTTACTTTTAGAAGGAACTATGAGAAAGCAGGGTTTGTCTAAATCGAAAGCTTGCAAAAACCTACAGCGACATGAGTGATTTGGTAAGAAAAAATTTTACATAAGAAAAATCCATGCTTGCCTTTGCCGTACTCAATAATCAACAAGACTTTTGCCCAACATTTCGCACAGCCACCATTATTGTGTCACAAATACGCAAGCAATAAAATAAACGTGATTACATTTTGTACACCCATAGTTTGTGGAAGATGGGATAAAGGTTACTGAAAATGAGACACACGAATTTTACACTGGACCACTTTTGAATCCTGAGTTTGCCCGGAAACATTCAATGTATAATGGTACTAATAAAACCGTGATCAAGAGTGCAGAACAGGCATGGACTGATATTGCTTTTGAAACATGTACGTACGTAGAAAAATAGACCCACACTTTGCAGCATAATATTTCAAAATAACATTTTGGAAACGTTACAATATTTTAGTTGGCATATTACATCCAAGTAGAGTGGATTTGACTCTGTATAAGCCCGATCCGGATAGGAAGGTTGGCAATGGTAATAAAACAAGGATGGTTTTGCCTGACGGTTGGCAACACCAGTATGCTTTAATTTTTTCCTTTAACCTTCATGACAAAACATTCGGGACGCCTGCTGAATGCGAAGATGCAGTCTTAACAAGGTATTATAACGAAATTAACTGCAAACAATTCTGTTTCCCTAACGGTACTAAAATAAACGATACAATAATAAACGCAAACGGTACTAAAAATGGTACCATGTAAAACTACCGTGTGGCCAGCTTTATATTATTCACATGTTGTGGATTATTTCATAAGTTAACGAAAGCACATATTATATCACATTAATTGTATATTTAAAAATCCGATAGCCTCTAGCCACTATACAATGGCGTATTGAGGCCTACTTAATGCTTTTCTAATAAAAATATCTCCGCCTAACAAACTTTGGATTATTTTTTTAAAATTAGCCTATAATTAGCCTTTGCGCATTATAACTTTAATAGAGATAGAAGTAATGAGTAATTTTTTTAAAAAAAAGTAGCGACATGAATTGTGTGAAATAGCAACATCGTCAGAGCCTGGTAAAAATCTTTCCTTAAAATTATTCATAAAAGCCCTTCAGTTGCATAATCACTTTCAGAAACAAATTTGCCAAAAATACTTCATCCTATTCTGAACTTTTTGTTTGCAATTACAATATCCGCTGAGAAGGTTTAATATTGGTAGCAGTGACGTTAAAGTTGCTGGCTTTTTACGACAATTTCATCGGTAAGCAGTGACACGTCAACGTCACCTCATCACCATCAACCCGTCGTCAATATCAATACATCATAATTGTTCGCGATCAATACCCACGACCAGTGGTTGCATACGGCCCACCCTAAGTACATTTATGCATACAGTAGCACTAGTACCTGTGACTTTGCAGCCTGTCACAATTTTTTTTAGCATTTAGCGTAAAAGTCATTACACCAATTTTATATCTCTTCTTGATTGGACTTCTGCATGATGATTCCCCAGCTGAAAAGGCAAAGTGGACAGGACCGTGTTAATTGAACTGTTGATGATGCTGGTGCTGCACCGCATGATGCTAAATCAAGCTTGCAAAGTGGCATCTCACAAAAAAAGGAGTTTGGCGATAAGAAACCAAATCAACTTCCCTGTATGCGCTCTCATAAAAAGAAGGAGAAAATACAATGTGCTCTACAGTTTCTTGTTGAAACTTTCTAACAATTTTTTTTATGATTTATTATAAGATGATGATGAGCATACACGTTCTCTTAAAAATAGACATTCAATAATTTTTCATACAAGCCTCACACAGCTAATCATCCTGATTGAGTAACACATTCCTTTGTTAATGTAGTCATTATTGATTCGATTTCAAATTCGATATAGTCATTAAAATGGGGTGTGTAATTGTGCGCTGTGCACTTTTATAGAAAAGTCTCTCTCCCTCTCTTCACTCTGAGCATAATAATGCGCCTATTGATTATTAACAAGTCGAACAGTGAAAATGTCAGTGTTGTGCTGTAATGAGTGTTAACTAAGCATAATCCATAAGTATGGATTATGCTTAGTTAGCAGTTGCTATATATGATGCGCACTTTTTCCTTGATGGGAATTCGCTGAAAGTGCAACGGGCGGAGAATCAGAATTGATTGCTTTCAATAAACTTTATTACTACAGAGTAGCGAAAGTTCACGTTTGGTCAACATTTGAAAGTAAACGTGATTGACATTTTTCAGCGTTTTTTCTTCTTTTTTTTAAAAAAGTCTTTCACATGTAGTAATTAATACCAACTTTTATTGTTACATTTTAAAAATTCATTACAACATTTAACCTTTTACAGTTAAAGTAAAGCTATTTAAATCGTTATTATCGTTATGTCATTTAAAAAAGTCATGTGAGCGAGCAATTTTCCCCCACAAGATTGCAAAAATGTACGGTAAAAATTGTTTCTATTGCCTATTGTTAGCTTAACACAATGTGCTGTCTTCATCCAAAGAAAAAATGGAGTGCACTTTGTGCCTTGAATGCATCAGGAGTGAACTTGCTCTATGCGCTCTGCAGCAACAAAACGACACCATCATCATCGGAAACTAAAAATGTTGAGACAGCAAATTACACTCTAAATCACCTTGAATTACCTTCTCAGCATTGATTATCCGGTTCATCTACGTGCAAACCAGTAAAAAAAATGAGCTGCCTGAGAAGTAGACTATTTTAAAACATTAGCCACGGGAATATTTATTTTTTTTAAATTGTCTCAAGACGTGTCCATCTACTTTGCAGCTTTTTGGGCTGGGTTCTATATTTGGCGTGATTTTTTTACTCGTTCTCGTTAGGCATGTGCTATGTACTTATATGCTCATTTAACTTGCAGAGACAAAAAATGTGTCAATAAAGAGTGTTTACAATGATGCTGATTTTCTACCATCTGGTTAAAGGATCTTCTTGGCCCACTGTTACGAGACTGCTCCTCTTCATAAAAAAAAAGCCTACGTGCTCGTTTCACTTTATGAAAGTCAAGTTGATTCCAAACTTCCTCAACTTCCATTTTTAGAAATGACAAACAAAAAAACTATTTTTTCTCCAGTAATTGTAATACGTGCTAAGCAAAACCCGTCATTCACTCCAACGTTGTTATTATTATTATAGGTACGTTCATTACGTGTTTGAAGGCTTTGTTGCTACAAATAAGCGTTTGATACGGGCTACGCACGGATAAAAAAGATGAAAATATAAAACAGCGCAGTACCTCATTAGAGCAATTTTGAAAAGGCCATATTGCATTACACTGTTTTTGCATCTTGAGAATTATTTTATGTAGAAAAAAATTGATCTGAAATCAATTTTTACAGAGGATTTAGACTTCAGAAATAATTACGCAAACAAAAATATTCTTCATTATACCAGTGTTGAAATCAGAACTGATAAGGCAATGCGAAACAAAATCATCGAAGAAATCGCCGGCAGCTAAAACTCATCTAAATCAAAAGTTTTGATCTAGATCTTGAAGGCTTTGTTTAATTGAAGATGGACTCTCCCACGTCCCACCCAACAAGACTGATTAAGCTCGCAGCTTATTATGTCACCTGGACCTGAATCTTCTTAAAGATGCCTGAAAAGACGTATTTTTTCATTTGCATGTAATTGTTACATCACATCATGTTCATGAGACAGCTAACAACACTGACACTTCATCAATATTCTTGGAAAATTAGTTCACACTGGTACAGTATGAATCGCTATTTGCATGAATCACATTGCTCGCCCTTGCCCTTAAAAAGGATTAACTTAAGTAAATAAGCATTATCCATTTTGCTTCGTCATAAATCATTCAGGTGTGCAATTTAGAATACAAAAATGTTGTTGCTCGTCTTCCATATCTGCACTCTTGCTGATTCTTTTCTTGGTGCATCTGCGCCAGTTTCAGTTTCACTGTCCAAGTACATAGTATCACGCTCGTCTCTAGGCTAAAACTGCTTGTATGCCTAATCACAGCAAAAATTAGGATTACGAAGATGAACTGGTTCATTCTCAGTAATGCATATGCCGCCCATTTCGTTGCACATCTCTATAAAAATTCATTTTTTTCTGGACAACAACTACTTTATGGCATTGAGATTTTTTTTAGTGAAGTGGCCACTATCCAACCACTACCGAAATAAAAGTAAAATGCTCCATATACCAATAGGTAGTTTTTTACGTACACAACATCAACTAAAAACAAAAGTGTAAGATAAATGCATAAAAACAACTATGGAAAAGAGATAGAATAAAAACATGTAAATCAATCAATGCAGGCTATTACTCATCAGGCACAAATGTTTTTAATGTCTTTCATGATGAGTGTGACTTGTCTCAGATCTGATAACGGATGACGAAAAGTGAAGATGTCATCTTTTATAGGCATGAGAGTGCTTCTCTTACTGAAATTTTTTGAGAGAGGTTAGAAATAAGAGAATGCACAGTTGGAGATTGGCTCAGCGTGGATTACGATTGCGCTTTAGCAACATTTTATGTTGGCTTTGGCTTTTGTGAAGCCTTGCGTAGTAGCAGAGTTGACCGCTGGCAGCGAGCATTTAATAATGATGGTGATTGCTGAGGATTGACAAGAAAAATTGTGTGGGCTGGAAAAGGAATTCCAAAATGCTTCTGGGAGAGAATAGTAGGATAGAAGCTTAATCATCAGATATGAACAAGGAAGAGCTTTTGTTCTCCCGTTTTCGTTTTGAAGTTACATGCTCTCTTGGCATACTGCACGTACACCTTCACAATTCTACTGCATTTAACTGGATTATTGTTATTACTATTGCTTGTCATTATTGTTGTACACGACGGGATTTAAGAGAGGCGTGGGATGAATATTAAAATATGCCAGTGCGCAAAATATGCTTGGGAACCGAACCGTGAATCAAGCGCGATTTGACATTGCGTTCTTTATACTCCCTCGCAAGAAATGATTTAAGTAGAAACAACTGTAATAATTTAATTATGTTGAAAATTTCCCTTATATAATTCGTACTTGTGTAGGAGAGCAAAGGAGTAAGAATATCTTATAAGAAATGAAACTGTCTCATTTGTATAAATAACATAGTAATTTCCTGGAGCAGTGAAATAATTTGCTAAAAATTGTCGCACATTGCGCGCAGAACATGCCGTTTAAAGAACAGAACGACAATCAAGGTTAATGTGTCCTTCCAGCAAAAAGTAGTTTGTATTCTTAAGCCACCTTCCATACAAAAAAATAAAGTTCTTCGAAAAAAGTTAAAACTCCAAGTAAAACATTCAGTACCTACTTATAATATTATCGTCTGTCCTCTATTTGGATATACCTAGATGCTTATATAAGTAATATGGATATTGATATACCAAAATGCTTCAGAAAAAAACTCTTCGAAGATGAGAGATCGGGTTTGGTAATTGGTGCGTATGTACTGTATTACTGATAGTGAGATAAAATTACGTAGTATAATTTAAGGAATTTTCATTGGTCATTTTTTTGTCAATAATATGAGCCAGAATTATACATACATTTCATGTAAAAAATAGATTAAAAGTTAAAAAGCATGTAGCAAGTTTCACATAACAGCCTTCAAGTATCTTACACAGCTGCTTAAATGTAAAATAAATTTACACTTTAGTGCTACTTTTTTCTAGCGTAATAAATAGTAAAATGCAATTATAACTGGAAAAACATTTTCTTATTAATAGTGGCTTATCAGTTATAAAAATATTATTATGGGGAATGTGAAAACAATATCGTCATTTGCAGCAGTCATAGTCGCCAGTATTTTGCTCCAAGTGAGTGTGTCACCAGTATTCGGTTTTCTTCGTAAGTTTGCGTAAAACATTTAAATCAAGGTAGAATTGTTCATAGGTGAGAATTATTAGTCAGTAGCAGCAGTTATAGTCGCCAGTATTTTGCTCCAAGTGAGTGTGTCACCAGTATTCGGTTTTCTTCGTAAGTTTGCGTAAAACATTTAAATCAAGGTAGAATTGTTCATAGGTGAGAATTATTAGTCAGTTTGTTTAAGCAACTTATTCGACGAAATTCTATAGCTGGAGGTTCAGACGGAGATGGAGATTCTATGGTGCTGCCGATTGACGAACAAATTGCAGGGAAAGTCCGAGCTCTAATAAAGCACTTTAAGCAGGATGACCCACGAGGAATACCAGAAGAAATGGGGGATCTGATCAAAGATCCGATGCCAATTCCCCCTCTAGAACAGAGTTTCTCTGGAGCTCGGATGAAATTCGAAGACATGCAAATGCACGGACTGAACAAGTTCAAATTAGACTACGCACGAGCGCTTGTCTCCGACCTGAAGGTATAAAAAGCAGATATTTATTATCGCTCCTATTGCAAAATAATTCTTGTACCTGGAAAGTGCATGACTAACAATAATAAGAAAATAAGTTTATTCATGCGTTGAAGTGGCACTGCCTGTTTCACTCTGTAAAGATGCATGTAGCTATCCCATACCTCTTTTTTGGTTTTTTAGTTCGTGACGCAAAGAAAATTACAAAGAAACATAAAATTTCCTTATTATTTTCATTTTTAAAATATGTGTAATTTCCGTAAAAAAACTGGAAAAACTAATGCTTTTTGTACGTGTACGCAGATTGCCGTCGGCTTGTCAATAGAAGAACTTCAAATTCTCGGCAAGTATCAAATGTCTGCGTGGTTCTCCCGCTCGAAAGGGAACTGCAATGTTACAGTAATTCAGGTTGCAGTTGAAGCTGCAGTGGATTTTTTTGTCGATCCGGAAGGAATCCTTCAAGTTGAGAATATTGCGGTGGATGTCAAGTTCAATGATATAAAAATGAACTTTGAGAATTTGGGGTTCCTTGCGTCTGTCTTTCAGGTATCTCATAATAATACATATTAACATGACATGATTATGTATTTTACTCACAACAATAATTTAAGAACCTCTTCGTTTTCATTTACAGCATTGTTATTATCCTTGCAGCGGAATAGTTTGTGTGGAAGCTTGTATTGCCATTGCTATTGCCTCATTGCACCTTTTTTTTACTTTTCCTTTTTTCGCCTTCTTCTCTCTCAGCACTATTGTCAGCGCTGCAACTAAACTGGCATGGCATAGAATTACGAAAACGAAGGCTGTCAATGTCATTGTTCATGTATCTCCTGTGTAATTTTCAGCTATAATTTTTATGATTATGAGATTGCTCGTAATGAGCCAGTAGTATGCAACATGTTAACTTCGCTTTTTATGAATTGGCTGAAATTGAGATGTTGAAAGCATTTAAAATCTAACTAACCTCGTTGTGTGGCGTGCTTGATGATGCATTGTTTACATAAATCTTTTTTTTTCACATGATAATTCGCTTCTGCTTTCAGTCTAATGATCCAGCTCTGCAAATATCATTTTCGTCTTGAGTGTTTGTTGCTTCATCTTAAGCGATTTATTAATAAAATATTTCTTTATGATGCGCACATTTCACTTTCAGAATACTATAGCCTGGCTTTTACAGACCAAGTTAAAAATCGTCACATATCAAAACTGCGCTGAGAAAAGGGAATGTCTGCCAAATTTACAAATCGGGACATTTACTGCAGTCACGACATGAAAATTTAAACTCTAGTTTTAGAAACTGATGATGCTGATTGACTTTGAAATTTACTAATAGTGATTACAGGTTACAGAGTTACGTGTTCTTTGCGTCACTCCAATTCAGACTATCAGTTAACTTCACTGCAGTCAGCTTTCGTTAGCCCATTTCTAGTTGATTTGATACCCACGCCAATCTTATTGTCATCTGAACTCCCAATTTACTATTCCTGAACCAAAAATGTGAGATGCTGACCGAGCTAAAAGATACTCCTAGCAGAGCAGTTAGTAACGAGCTCAGACAGACTGTACCCAATTTTTTTTTCACTTTCTGTAAGCTTGATTAGCAAATCTAGGAAAATTTATGTGTACATACCGCGCAGTAAACAAAATTACAGGATTTTCTGCTCAATTCAAATAATTACCTTTTTGCTCAGCAGTATTTTCATGTTGAGTAACTTTGAAACGTGTGACAGAATGAGTCACTCTGCTTCCAAGATTTTGCCAGATTAACTATGCTTTTCGAGAGTGTGCGTAAAAACTTAGCCCGTACAAAAAGCGCTTCGTGCCTATATTTTGTGTATAAATCAGTATAATTTCATGCAATTATTTTGACATAGTTAATTCCTAACCAAAAAATTGACTTCAACTTCGTTCTTGCAGGGCATGATCAACTCTGTGGGATCTTTCCTTTTCGATAGCATCAAGCCAATGATCTTATCCGAAGCGGAGTCAAGGGTTAGACGTGAGCTAAACGATCAATCACGAAGCATGCCTCAACAGATTTCCCAACTCAATCACTCCAGTTGATATGTTTCTAGTATCGGCACGGTACTCGTTTATGCCTTTTCAAAACGGACATATTTTTCCCTACCTTACCCAAAAATTCTCAGAAAATGTTTTAAATTTAGACTATTTATAAAATATTTTTCTTTTAAGGATTTACATGCGCGAAAAATCATTTGACCCATTCCACTTGCCAAATTACACCTGGACAAAATTCGACTTTGACCAAGGTGAACTGCACGGCCTTTCCAGCATTCACAGAACTGGCCCAATCGCAGTGGAATTCGAGGAGAATATTGTCCGGATCACGATTAATGTGGGAGCTGAAAACTTGAAGGGTAAGTCGAGGCCGGTGGCCAGAGTGCATATACTCATATTTCTGCAAAAAAAAATATTTTATCTTCATCCAATATCCACATTCAAGCTTTTTTTTAATGACAAAAGGAATTCATGACCCATTCCAAACAATTTACCAAAATAAGAGTTGGACTAATGCTACCTCCCGCTGTTGACAAACCTATATTACATTTTTTTCATGGCTCTCTTCTTTTCATCTTCCTTTTCTATTTAGCAGTAATATGAGATTTGCGGCACATGCGCTAATGTGTATCATCATCACATAATCGCCATTACTTTTGTGAGCTTTCATATACGCATAAATAATCAATCATGGACACGCAGAAATAGCCAGTCACAACTCACACTCATTTACATATTGATGATGAAGATGAGAGTACACTTGCCAAAAAACACTTCCTGGCTTATAGATAAAAATCGATGCCGATGCGTAACGAATTTATGATTACTAGTTAGTGGGTGAAAATTTCCTGAAAAACTCGTCACAAATGCAAATTTGGATATGAGCAACTGTCCATTATTGCTAAAACATTTTGCCAAAGAGTTGCGCTCGGACTCGAACTGGACTTGGAAAGTCGTGCCAGAGTATTAAAAAAAATCCTTTGCGAATTCTTTTTTTTTCTTCCACGTCTCCCTACAAAATTAATAAAGCGAAATGAGATTTTGAAGGTGGATGAGCACTGTCGTGTGGTTGTAGTAATAGTAATGCGCTTGGAATTCGGAATTGATTGACTTATTATTGACAATGGGGTGGGTGTGTGGGTGGATGCGTTCATTTAGTGGTGATTGATAATATGCAAATGAGAGTGGTGCAAAACTACCTGTTGCTGAAAGATGAGAAGGGTGACAGCTCTTATCCAACAAAACTCTATAATGGATTAGCTTTGTTTGCTTTTTGTGTCAAATTAAATATGGAAATGTCTTAATGTAAAATAGCATTTTTTTGTTGAGGAATTTTTATGCTTTAGTAACGTTTAAGTGGTTGGAGTAAAATGTAATCGATTTTTTTTCTTTGAATGATGCTGCCACGCTCCGTGTCATTTTACGACGGAATCAGGAAAATA